>JAIPRL010007487.1:0-23330 GCA_025469235.1 Pemphigus obesinymphae
TAATATTATAGTACCTATCTACTGGATTTAGTGATTTAATATAATTTAAATAAAATTTTTACAGTAGGTACGGAAAAGCCAGGGGGGGACATGTCCCTGTTTTGCCCCCCCTAATGGACGCCCATGGGCGACACGGCAAGGAGACGTGTGCCAGGGGTGCAGTAATACCAAAGGCCCAACTTCAACGGCTTTTATGCGAAAGACCTTTTTTTGTATTTGTTTATTTACGTTTTTAAAGAAGTATTTTTGGTATATAGTTAAAAAAGTTGATGACCAATTTTTTTTTTTGCTTTTTACGTTTTTAAAGAAGCGCTTAAAATTTGCCCCTCCATACATTGAGCGTTGATGCGCCCCTGACTAGGTAATGGTGTCATTTCCTTAGTGAATAAGGAATTTACATAATTTCCGGTAACATATATATATTTAAGTACCTATGTTTACCTATATGTATTAAAATTGGTATGAAAATGAATTATTATTATCATCGTATTTGGATTTCGATTAAAATATAGGTATTATATTAAACGGAACAAATCTACTTTACGTCTCACACGATTTTTAAAATTTCTTTTTTGCTCAAAACATATGTTTTTGCACCCGTTTTTATATTTATTCAGGATATTTTTTTCGGCCACCCTTAATATTTAATTTTTAAATAAAATTTATTTAATTTTTTCTATGCGATACCCAAAAATATATTTTAAATTGTTAGGAAAAGACATAAATGAACGCCAACGACCATACCACGTTGAATACACCAGTTCTCGTCCGATCACTGAAGTTAAGCAACGTCGGGCGTAGTTAGTACTTGGATGGGTGACCGCTTGGGAACACTACGTGCCGTTGGCATGATTTTTTTTACAATTTATTTATTCAGAGCTCGGATGTTTATGACTGCATATTTTTAGTAGTGCAGTCAGATGTATACCTAAATATGACATAAATTCAATTCATGAAGTCTAGATTTCAAAATCTGTAAATTTCTTTTGCATATTTTTGCACATTTGACATTTTTAAGCATATATTTGCATATAATGATTATTTCTAGTTTAAGTAGCATATTATTATTTATAAATATAATTGCCTATATTAATATATTAAAAATGTTCTTGAACGCAGCGGGTTTTACCTAATAGTAGCCAGATAACTCTGCAATACGGCGGCGGCGAAAAACAAACGTTTATCAGTAGAGGTACCTAGTAATTGTATTCCAAAGTCCAAACTCCCTGGCCGTTAGTTATATTTTGGTAACAACTGTCTGCTATTTTTGTTCACATTCAATATATAATATAGTCCGTTTGGTGCAGTTCGCCGTGTATAGGTACAATTTGTCCGATTTACATTTTTTTTTTTCTAAATTATGTTTAGAAAGTGCCGAAAAATTTGTTGGGTAGTTTTGTGAAAGAGCGGTGAACATGTATTAATTAGTTCCGATGGTAAAGTGCTATTTTGCAAATTCTGCGAAGTATCCACAAATAAAAAAAAAATTATTTTACATTTTATATGGGTGCCTGTATATTTTTAATATATGGACCTAAATGCATATTAAAGTATATATAATACATTTTAAATAAATATTTACCTTTTTTTTTTTGGTATATTTATGTTTGAAAAAATAGCATATTTAATCAATTTTATGGCATATAATTGCATATTTTGATATTCTAAAATGCATATTTTAATAAATTTTTGGTCATTAACATCCAAGCTCTATAATTATTATATATAATAATATATAATATAATATTCACTTCATTATTGGGGTTTTAATTTTGTATTTTTACAAACTACAGTTAAATACAATCCATATTATTATTACTAAAAGAAAAACGGGCTAGTGCCCAATATATACAAATATAGGTAAAAGATGATATATATAATATTAAAAAAATAATATGTTTTTATTAAAAAAAAAAGGAGAAAATGGATCATCATTGGCAAGTCTCACTAACGAGTAATAGGTTCATTTTTTAAATAATTTGTAGTGCAATGTGGAATGAAAAAATTTGAATCATTGCGGGTGCTTCGAACAGGGACTTTTAACATTGAAGTTAATTAGAAGGAAAGGAAAAAGGGAAAAGAGGGAAAGGGGGGTATCAACAGAACCAGAAAGGAGCAAGCTTACGAGGAAAAGAAAGATTAGAAAGAAAGTGTCGACGGTCAGCTAAAGAGGATGAATTATGAACTGGAATATAGTCATGGGGAGTGAAATTAATATTTAGGGCATGTTTCGCGCTATACCTACGTTCAAGGATTTTCTCTGGATCCGCTCAAACCGTTTACTATCATCAGCCCGTTAAGGGTCCCGTACAACTGAGCCATACTCAACAATTGGCCTTAAAATAAATGAATTCTGGAGAGTTGGAGAGTTTGAATTCGCCCAGATGTTCTTTTAATGAAACCCAATACTTTTGAAAAGCTTTGCATTATCAATTTGAGCACGGCGACAAACAGACAGAGTGAAAGTAAATCCAAGATCACATTAATATACTGGTATATGAAAATAATATAATTTAATTATCAGGCCTATTGATTAACAGAACAAGAAAATGCTATAGGAGAGGAGCAACTTTTGGTAATAATATCATCGAACGGCATTTTTCAATATTCAACGGAATACTTATAATTAGGGTGACCAGATATCACTAAAACAAAAAGAGGACACTTTTAAAACGCATAATGAGCGTAACTTGATCTGTTGTTGTGGGAGTAAGAACATTGGTGAAACTATGTTCTGTGTAAGGAAGAGGTTCAACAACCTTTTTTGGTGATTTTTCCAAAAAGTATTCTTCATTTTGAATTTCTAAAAATCATAGTAATAAATAAAAGAGCAAAATACAAATTTATCGTGTTATCATAACAATATTATATTTTGATATTTAAATTTGGGCGGATATTCTATGATGTATACTTATCAGATTACCGTAATAACTAGATACCAGATTGGTATTGATCAGTTACCAGTAGTAACCATAAAAGCCCCGTTCACCTTAAAAATCATAAGGCACGACACACGATATAGCTGTAATACCCCGCCTTAATACTACAGACTTCCACCACAGAATGTACAGTTGGTGACTGCAATGAATCTAATATAAAAGCAAAATAATATAGTACTATCTTAGTCCGTGATAATAAATTAATAACTGATATTATCACGTAAAAAAAATAAAACCACAGATAACTTGAAAGTTATCTGTGATAAAACTATTCATGCTAACAATTATTAATGCAAATAATTAATAATAATAATTATCAAACTTAAACACTAAATCTGAAAAAGAGGACGTCTGGTCACCCTAGCAGTATATATATATATATATATAATTCATATATTATGTATATATATGTTTCCTTCAATATATGAGCATATTATTAAATGAAAAGCCAACCTAGGACTGCGCGATTATTAATTCAATCGATGAATTACTTATCGATACGTCAATTCATCAATTCATCAATATAATCGACCAACTAACTAAAATATCTCGGAATCATTTTTAACTGACTTTTCAGAATAAATAATCTAACCATAGTCTAGTTTATATTAAATTCTAGAAAATCCATTACAAGTAGTTACAGATTTTGTGTAATGTCAATTTAGTGAGTTAGGAGGTAGAGGCTGGCCTTATTTTTGATTACTCGTTTAGTAATACCTCAGAAACGGTAAATCTACAAATTGTAAACAATTAAAAAGAATTGAATAAATGAAGTTTGAAAATGTTCGGTCAAGTGGTGTCGTATACGAATGTAGGTTTTGACGTATGCGGCAACACAAATTAATAAAACAAAACTCAATACAACACACTTTAATACGGTGGCAAACGTATATCAATATAAAACATAAATATTACATCTCGCCTTTTCGGAGGTCTCTTGCGAGTACCTCCTCGCGAGCGAGACTGAACATAATACCATAATATTTTTATTGACAGTAATAAAGTGTAACAAATCGAAAAAAAAAATGCAACATAGGCAATTTATTATAATTTTGACGGGTGTAATGAGATTTCTAGGTTTATTAGTATACACGTCAGCATGTACGCATTCGCATATACATATATACCTATTTATAACGTATATAGTATGTATATATATATATAGTTACTACTACAGTGGGGGCACGATTGACGTGACGTTAGTGTCTGTCATTGAGAAACCTGGCCTTACTTGAGTAACAAAATCCAAAAAAGTTGATAGAAATAATTTAAAATTGTCCGGAAGCAGTTTGTGAAAGTGGATGCGGGGACCCCTGACTTCACACGTGCCGCGGTTGGTATACAGTCAAGACACATACGCAAAATTTGCAGCCAACCCGACCTGTATAATGTTGTCGCTGTCTCCATAATAAAATCCCTTTTTTTTTTTTATTCGGTGAAAACTAACTTGACGTTTCTTCGCGTTTTTCTCCCGTCCAGTACGGTCTTTACAGTTCCTTTGTGTGCACGTTCATTTACACAGTGTTCGGCACCAGCAAAGTAGTAGCCATTGGGCCCACCGCCATCGTGGCGTTGTTGACGAACAACACGGTCGGCGGTCGAGGACCCGTGTACGCGACACTGCTGTGCTTCCTGACGGGCGTTATCCAGACGCTAATGAGCTTTGCGGGCCTGGGATTCATTTTGAACTTCATATCGGTGCCCGTGTGCTCGGGCTTCACGTCAGCCGCGGCCATTCTCATCATCGTATCGCAAGTGAAAGACCTGATTGGAGTCAAGGGCGGTGGAGGAAACTTGTTGCGGATGTGCAAAACCCTGTTGGAGCACGTCGGCAACATCAGCATAGGCGACACCGTTATGGGAGTCGCGTGCATAGCGACGGTGATGCTCTTGAAGGTTCGTAAGTATCACGTTGGCAAACATATTTCTAGATTTTTCTGAGACGAAATTTGTCCGTGTACAGCGTGTACATACACTAATATTTCGAATGTTATTGTTGCTATACTATAGAGGAAGAAAGATTCGAAATGATAAAAGGTACTCCAGACGCCTTGGATATAGACCCCTGTAGTGTGGGAACGTATTACAGGTGCATTTGAGACGAATTATTTACATAATATATAAAACGCATTATATTTCATATTATGGACTACGTTTAATTATTACCAACAGTCATTTCACGACTTTAATATGGTAAAAGAATGTGGAAAAGTTGGAGAAAATAACTAAATGTGAATAAATCCATGTACTTTTTATTCATTGAATTTCTGGTAGATCCACTGCGAGAAATTGTTAAGAGAAAAAGGGTTATGAGTTCGATGAATATATACTACGACACAAACACTTATTATACGTTATCTCATGAGGGAATTTTGTTCGAGGGGTTTGTAATAGTAGCGTATTTACGATTCCCGTCTGGGAGGGGGAGGGAGGCTGATATCAGAAAAAAATCGGCACCTCAGTTGAACTCTGCCCCCCCCCCTGGATTCCCTTATTCGTTATATTACATTTATGTGACGTGCATTTATATGGGCCATGTTTTTCAGCGGATTTGTTCTATCAATAATGTTTATTGTTTACTATGTAACAAACTTATTTTGATACTTATCATTTTTTATTATCAAATTCTTTATTTGACAATTTATTATATTACAAAAATGAGCATATAAAAACGCTTATTTACATTTATAATCATAAAAAATACAATAAACGATTTACTACTGATAACACACTGATTACGAATACGGTTATTAAGGTTATGGTTCAAGTTTTAAAAAAAAGGCTCTATATTATCCAGATCACCCCCGTAAACACGCCACTGGTTTGTAAGCAAATATAAAAGGAAATATTCCATTTGCTCAGTTCATTTTCAGTATGTTTCTAACAATAGGTGACAACTGTAGCGAGTTTGTCATAAATTCATAAAATTTTTAACTCATCTTCAACTTCAAGTAAACAAATACTCACTAAGCGCAATTAAGCTGAAGACGTATTGAGAGTATAATCTAAACAGAAGACATTTCCTATGATACAGAGGAATGGAAAATAATAGGGTTAAAATTAATTATATCCATAAAAGGTAGGTGTATACATAAAAAGAAAGAATAAAATGTAATATTTTTTGAGAATAAGATAAATTGATTAAAATTTTAAAAAATTAAACAGCTGATAATTTATGCGTTTTATTCGTAACATACAAAGGTGTATGTGAACATAATTGAAGACATGTATGAAAGAGCGAGTACAAGAGTGAAGAGTCTATGTGAAGAAACTGAGGATTTTAAAGTCAGAGTAGGAGTGCACCAGGATTCGGCTTTGAGTCCTTGCTTATTTTCCCTAGTAATAGATTAAATAACAAAGATATATAGGGTGAGGTACTATGATACATGCTGTTTGCGGTTGGTATAGTGCTGATAGGAGAGAGAGTCCTAAGGAAATGAATTGTAGACTTGAAGAGTGGAGGGAAACTCTTGAAAGTAAGGGACTAAAGATGAATAGGGGTAAAACAGAATATATGGAGTATAATTTTGGTGAAAGGGAACACAGAAGGAATAGGGAAAGGCAAGAAATAAAGTTGAATGGGGATGTAGTGAGAGAGGTTGAAAGGTTCTAGTATTTAGGGTCCATTGTGCAAAAAGATAGGTGCTTCGAAGACGATATGAAACACAGGATGAAATGTGGGTGGATGAAATGGAGAAAAGTATCAGGTGTTTTGTATGATAGAAGAATCCCTATTAGGTTAAAAGGTAATTTTTATAAGACAGTTGTGAGACCTGCTATGATGTATGGAACAGAATGTTCATATGATATTGGCGGTTTATTTGGATTCGGTGCGTTGAGCCACATTATTTAACGTCATACATTTAAAATAACATATATTGAAAATATTCATACATAAAGTAATTTTATGTATACTACAATAAAAATAATAATTGTTTTGAATAGGCATTCAGCAGTACGCGTATAGGACCAAAGGAAAAAGAATTGCAGACCGTATGGCAAAAGAATGCGAACAAGATGATATGGGCCATCGGTGCGTTTCGAAATGCATTTGTAGTAATCATATGTAGTTTTATCGGTTATTGGTGCATACGTGAGACAAAGCACGATATTTCATCCGATAAACCACCACCAATCCCGTTTAAAGTCATAGGTATGTAAATAGGTATACTTTACGTGTATACTATAATGTATATAAATGTGTGTCGGATTGTACCAAAGTTCAAAACTATAGTCTATGCATACATAATACATATCATAAACATCAATATACACAACATTACCTTATGTTAAATTAACGTGTATTAAATGTAATAATGTTGCCCAGACGTTTATTTCATTTTATGGTTATGACTGGTTATTATGCATATAAATAATTAATAAATACAAAATATAAATCCGTCCAGGGGTCAATTCTCAAAACGGACGATCAAACGTATTCGTAATAATTCGTACACGAACAATTCGTTGTCTTTGGAAAATATCCTCCCCTTATTTGAAAATACTGAGCATGCCACTGCCAAACAGTTATTACATATTATGACGAAATCGGAAATACGAATCTTATGTTTATTAAATTTGTAATTATATACTGTACTTATTAAATAATAATATTTGCTGTAATAACTAATATGACAAAAATTAAAAATTAGATAGAATGGAAAATTGTAAAAATTAAAGCGATACTTTCAACACTGATTTTTTGCAAACAAAGTAAAAAGTTAATATGATCTCTAAAATATTATCTAAATAAAAAGAAACAATAATCAATAAAATAATCTTCAAGAGCATTTTGGGCTGTATAAAATCGACGGGGGTGATTTCTACAGCTTCTGTCTCTGCCAATTCTATAATTCCTGTAAAGCCATAAGTTGTTTGAATTCTTCCAAAGCCATAATTTTATCGTTTGATTAGGTGTACACTATATATCTACTCGCATTTGAAAATTTTAAGAAACTATAAGTATTATATAATAATAAAACGTACGTACACATTCTTCGAATGGTATTTAGGCAAACATAAGAACACTATGAATATTTACGTCAACGTTATGTTATTCGATAACAATTCAAGAATAGGTACTGAAATTATAAACTTATTATTTAGAAGTTACTCCTCGGACAGAATAGTATACCATAAAATGTATAGTAAAATTATTACATTTTTAAATCAAAGATAAATTATTGCACTTGAAAATCAATTTTATACTACATATTTTTTTTAAAAAGTCGGTAAACATGACAATTTTATTTGTTACTTTCCTATCTAAAAAAAATTGTTCCTTTATTAAAGATAAAATTTTTAAAAAAACTACTGGGAAAATGAAAAATAACTTTTTTAAACTATTAATTAGAACGAATTTTCAATTAAAAAATCTTCAAAGAACTCTTGCTCGAATCTTTCTACCCGAAAATTCAAACAGAAATAAAAAAAAAGCCACATAGTTGTAAAACCAGTATATACCTACTGTATGTATATGAGAATATTACATTTTTCTTACATAAAATATTATAGCTATATATACAAATACAATGTATATTAAATATTTACACATGATTAAGTGAAAAATATAAAAGCGTATAAGTAAGTACATTTGAATACTTTATACGTCTTATAGGTATTAGATATACACAAAAAATGTATAATAGATCTAATATAAAATATGGAAATCATTAAAATAACATTTTAAAATTGTGCTAATAACTTAATCTGTAACGTTTTCAAGGAAAAATACCAATGGGACTACCAAATTTCGAATGGCCAGAATTCAGCAACAAAGATGAAAGTTTTTTTGACATGATTTTCTTCATGGGTTCTGGAGTTATCGTAATACCACTCATATCGTTACTCGAAAACATATCTCTATGTAAAACATTTGGTAAGTCTTTCTACAATAAATTATAGGCTTATCACTCAATGGCACTTGTTGTTATCACGATAGTATACAGAGCAAACGCCAAAATGGCTAAAAAGTGTTTTACATTTATTAAGAGATAAAATCAATAACTTTTTCTTTGAACTTTAAACCGAATACGTGGCATCACTAATGACATATTTTCAAGTGGTCCAAGGGCACTGAAACCCCCAGAACCAAAATAAAATACTTTAGAATACATTATTACAGACAGAATATAAAAAAAATCATATTTATTATTTATTTTGATCTTAAATGTATTTAACTTATTTTAAATAATATGGTCTCCTCGAAAAAATAATCAAAATACGCGCCTAAGCATCACTTTATAATATTACTGTACCTTTTACTCGAGATATGAACATTTTGATTTCGTACATTTAAAAAAAGTTAAATATTCACTTGGGCGTATATCAGTATAGATATAACATTATCAGTTTTAATTATATTATACTCAATAATACAACGACTGTCATAAGTCGTAATAAAAGTAACAATGTACTCGTATACGTATATACAGAACAATCCACTAATCACTAAAAATTTTCGTCGCATTTTTAACCTTTGATAATATTATTATACGTGTAATTTGTTCAAACGAGAACCACTCTTTGTGCTTTGTTGTTTTCCAAAAATGTAATTGAATTAAATTTAATATTTTGACGAATTATGGTATTATTATTATTATTATTATTATTATTATAACTTCAGTCTTCAATGTATGTAACTCAAAGCAACGTCTACTTGTTGGGAAAGTGCGATTGTGTATTAAATACCGATTCCTCGCTTTGTCGTCAAAATATGAAATTAAAACTTAAAAATGCGGTGAACGTAGGTGCAGTGGCGCAACTAGAGTTCGAATCTTTGGGGTGCTACTATTATGAATCACTTATAATGACGTTGGGGGCTCTGCCCCCCCCACACCCCCAAACCAACATTACATATTGCCAATATTTAGATTATACGATCATTATATTTACAATATGATTTTATGGAAAAAAATGTAACTTATTTTATTACTTATAATATCATGTTATGTTTTTTTAAAATTTAAAGAGTCAAACATAATCTCTATCGGTATTAGCAAATGCGTTCAAGATTTCGTCTGGAACAATGTCATTAGCTAAGTCTCTCTGAATATTTATTATACTTAAATTAGTAAAGCGCTGCTGTAACATACTGGAAAAAAATAACTGATAGTAAAATCGTAAAAAATAATAATTACATTGGTAGTAAAATTATAGCTGATATTTGAAATCAGAATGACATGGAACTTGTGGGTGCTTAAAATAAGATTGGGGGTGTTTCGACACCCCCTAGCACCCCCGTAGTCGCGACACTGCGTAGGTGCACTTTTATATAAATCAATAATGAAATAATAATTGATCTGTAATGTACTTATATTACGAAAATTATCAAATACGTGTATTGTATTGTATTTCAGCCGACGGAAAGTCGGTGGACACCAACCAAGAACTATTGGCGATCGGTTTGGCGAACGTTGGCAATTCGTTCTTTCACGGTTTCGCCGGGTGCGGGGCCATCGCGAGGGGCGCGCTGAATTATTCGAGCGGAGTGCGGACGCCCCTCGGAGGCACGTTCACGGGTAAATTTTCATCGGCGAATTTCCCGAAATGTTTTTCATGAAGTTTTAACGTATTTTTAAAGTACAGGAATCATCGTTATGGCTGCACTGGTGTTCATGACGCAATACTTCTATTACATTCCAAAGACGTCACTGGCTGCCGTCATAATCGCCGCCTCGTTTATGATGATCGACGTCGAAATGGTCAAGCACATATATAAATCGAAAAGTATGTATACATTGTACGATTTTTTTCTCGCGTATCAAGAGATCTTCTCCGAACCAAAAAATTCTACATTCTAAATCCCCCACCAGCGGATTAAATCGTCACCTCGGTGATAACGAGACATATATATTGATAATTTTTAATATTTTTGAAAATTTCCGTCGCTTTTTTTATGGATTTAAATATTCTCATAAGATCAAATCGCATTCTCCAAAAACCGAAATATCCCAAAATCGAAATTGTCCATTTACCCATCATAACACGTTATTAAAAGATTTATAACGCAGCCGAATACACTTTACTTTTGAGCATGTTGATTAATTTGATATATAAGATCGATTTTCAGTGATTTTTTAAATTACGACTAGGACTTTACACGGTAGCACATAAATTGTTTAAATTCATAAACATGAATCATGACAGTGCACATTTTTAGTTTGTCATTTGTTTGGATTTGTTTGATAGTCTTCAGAATTTGTTTGACACTCTAACTATCAAACAAATTCAAATAAATTACAAACTAAAAATGTACACTGTCAGAGTTCTAAAATTCAAAAAGGGGGGCCAGTGAAATGCACATAGATTATTCACCAAAGATTTTCTAAAATATAAGCACTCAACTACTACAGTCATAATATAATATCTACTAGTTACTATTAATATATATATATATACATATATATATATGTATATTAAACTACGCAGTTATTAACACAATTTACAATAAAAATGTCCAAATGTATGTAATTAATACAACACAATACAAGTATATTAATCTTATATTTGTAGTTGAAACTAAGTTTACCTACTCAGTAGGTAAAAATAATTAATCCCATAATTAATTAGCAGAAATTGTCTTGATTGGTGCATTATATAGCTTTATTGAATGAGTTGCAATTATTTTTATTTTTTATTATGTAATAAACTATTATTATTATTATTAAAATTAGTTCGGTACAGTTGAAGTTTTACTAGTTGATCGATGAGAATATTATAGAGCACAAAGGAAAAAATAAAATAAAATCATTTTTAAATGTTTAATTTCTTTTAAATAGTCTAAAATTAAAAAAAGTATTAGTAAAATTAAAATTAAAACTCTAAATAGATATTCGAGTATCTATAGTTTTTACAACAAAATATATACACAAATATAATAGATAACTAGGTATATATTTTAAATCCCAGAAGTATTTTCTCCCTGGCCCAGATATCCCCTCTACAATCTACAAGACTATATATAACTGTATTATATAATAAACTTCAGGAAATAATTATCAATAAATTGTTGGTTCAAAACCAAAAAGTTTCTATATCATCAATTTTGAGAAATGACTTATAGAAAACTTAAAAGTTCTAAATCGTATATATATATATATATGTGTGTGTGTATATTGAAATTTTTGATTTTCTCTCTTGAAAATTTTGAAACTTTTGGTTCTGAAACTAAGAAACTTATTTTACCTTCATCCGCAGAAAGAGACTTGGTCCTCATGTTGATCACATTTTTTGCATGTCTGTTCCTACCCTTGGAGTATGGAGTACTCATCGGCATCATCACAAACATCGGGTGCATAATGTGCAGTGCGGCTAAACCTAAAATATCGATCCAAGTGCAAAAGGTTTGTTCCAAACTCTATGAATAAATCTTAGTCTATGCATTCTAGTGCCACTTTTTATTTTCTAGTGTTGATAATTGAGGTAATATTTAAATCGAACTTGTAAAATTGCACATTCAAAATCAAATTTCTTTAAAAGTAAAAATTTAATCGTAATTCAACAAAAAAATAAATAAAATCATAATAATTATTGGTTAATTAAATATACGAATTAAAAAAATATACATTAAATCCACGAAAGTCGAATTATTATAAATCTATTTGACTAAATTTCTTTTCGTAAATCAGTAAATTTGAAATTTCATCCGTACCTTTACACCGATTTGTTGGATTACAAATTGTGTAATGTAATGGCTTGGTTTTTTAAAATTAAAATTGTTAAAATATTAAATAAAAATGCAATTTAGGTATCTAAAATTGAACAAAATTCACAATTTAGTTTCCGTTCAAAATCTTTCCAGATATTTAAGTAGATACTAACCGATTGATTTCTACTAAAATTAATTTTAAGTCCTTTTATACTTTGACTATAATAATAATCTGGTTATTTTAGAAGATATAAAACAATTATTATCAGAATTATAATTTAACTAATATATTATAATATATACCTACCCTATAGGTAATATAAAAATATGCTACTTTTACATATTATAATTTTTAATAATAATGATTTTGATTTTATAATAAATGTACACCTGTAGGTACCAATATTATTTCATTTAACCAATTGTTTTAGAATCTTGATGGAATCAAATACTTGTTGTTGACCCCGGACAGATATTTGATATTCCCTTCCATGGAATACGTAAGACAGATGATAACTAAAGAAAGTCTTGGTCTTGGAATTCCGGTCGTTATCGATGGTTCTAAGATATTCGAGGTGGATTTTACAACGGCAAACGTATGTTACCTATATATTATGTATATACCTACCTATATAGAGACTTTCTAGTGGCATAGTTAGGAAGAAGGGGTATCACCCTAAACAATGCGTTCGCACCATGCCTCATAAATGTTAAACATACAGAGTGTTCAAATGATATGGAACGAAAACCCATGTATTTTATATACTTTTCATACATTTTGAACACTGTATACGAGTATAATATACACGAAAATAATAACGCCCTAAAAGAATAAATTGTACTTTAAAAGTCTTTAATTTTTTTTGATATAAATCATTTATTTAAATATTTATTATAGAGCTACTTACATGCGATATATAAGTGCGTATAAAATATTGATTGTAAGAATGATACGATATATAAAAAACGAAAATATATTTTTAATTTTTAAAAAAAAATTTGGAGATAATAATATTATATTTATTATAATTTATAACTTCAAACAAAATATTTATAAATTATACCTGGGATAAATGGTAATATATAGATACTGTAATATATATTCTACGTAGAGATTTTATTCCATACGTTTTATGATTGATCATCGTTAAGGTAGGTGATAAATAATAATTAAAAACCTAATAAATTATTTATTATTATCAATGATCGCACCAATTGCGTATTCACGAGGGTGATATATTTTTTCATATATTTTAGTCGATTGTTTGATAATATTTGTTATCAAATTTGAATATAAATAATCCAAAAGTGGTCAAAAGTTTTCGAAAATCTTATCTATTAATATAGGGATACAGTTAATTTTTAGTACAAATTGTTTAATTCTATTTTCTGGAATTATCGATTTTCGATTTTTAATAATAATTGTTCATTATTTTTAGTTTAGTTTATTCCATTATACGCATACGACCATTTTGAGAAAATTACCTTTTTAAAATATACCTACCAGGTACTTAGATAAAATTCGCTATTAGAAAGTTTTTCATCTAAGAAATCTTTCTTGACGCCTAGTTCCTACCTGAATTATATAGATACCATTATTAAACCAATATTACACGTTTCTCACTTTACTCAGGATCATAAAAGGAACAGATTTGTATAGTTTTTTAAATTTTTTAATTTAACGAATCCAATTTTATGGTTATATAATATATATATAACGAGTAATGTCTGGAGACTGTCTAATATTAAGATTAGTTGACTACAGGGGAGTAACAAGCCGTGGATAGGGGTAGGGAGGAATTTCCCCCCAAAATTGCTTTAGTTGACCAAATTATATTGTCAGTCGGCTAAATCGTTTTAAGGGTCATATGCCCAATGTGTTTTTTGTCATCCAAATCGTAAACGTGTGACCTTAATTTTTGCAGCTTATTTACGTTTTTAAGGAAGTATTTTAGGAAAATGAGCATTTGCAGTCGGCTAAATCGATTGTGTTAGTTTTTGCTCATTCAAATTAAAGATCAGTTAACCAAATTAAGCACACTGACCCCCTCCCCCAAAAAAAAAAAAAAAAAAATACTTCGCTACACCCCTAATGTTAATAATATTATTAATGGGTTTTTGGATAATGTTAGATCTTAATCGTCGGATGAGAACATTAATCATTGTCAATCTGCTAATATATTTTTGACATTTGCCTCAAGTTAATAATATACTTAATTTAATCTATTTCATTGATTTACACTACACCCGAGTATATAGATGGTATCCCACTACACTTATGTATGTATCATTTATGCCACTGCCAAAAATCTCACCAAATTTTCTTGATTTAAATACAAATACAGATAAGTTTTCTAAGTATTCAAATACTGTTCGAATACTTTTTAAATACTTTTTATTGTAAACAATTTTTCCTCAATATCTTTCAACAATGCCTTAGAATATTTTCTACAGGTAAATAGGTACCAATATATATATATAACAAAGGCATGCATATGGTAAAAGAGAGTTGACGTTCAACCTCCTTCGAAAATTTTAAAAATACAATATCAATAAATAATTATAAAAATATTTAAAAAATCATTTGAATTTCAAATATAAATACTTTTGAAAAGTATTTTAAATGCGTATTTGAATACTGAAATAATATTTAAATACTATTACTTTAATAGTACTTTTATACTTGCATACTTTACAACTGCACTGTTCTATTTATTATATTATTTAATATATAATTTTTATATATATAATTTATATTATATATATAAAATATATATAATATATATTATATTATATAATTTATTTTATTACACTATACCAGTGTACCTATTTATTTCTGGTATGATAATATAGGTAGTAGGTATGTTCCAACTTTGAAAAAAAAAGCAGTAAAATTAAATACCTAAATCTGTGTTACTCTCTAAAGAAAAAACTAACTAAAACGAATTGTAAATAAAAATCTAAAATACATGTGGTAATATACGAACAATATATATTCGTATAGATAATAAAAAAAAATTCTGTTTCCGAATTTGAACATACTGCGACAACACCATGGGGAATACTTATCGCAATAGGCCGCCACGGCACCATCATATATAAAAAAATACCTAATATTATTGATTATGTAGTTAATTAGACACTATATATCAATTATTTAAACGATTATATATGATATGAATATGTATAGGTATTGTATAAACAACACATATATAGAAATAAAAATCAATAAAATAAGTAATTATATTTTGTAATATAGATAATGTAATTAATTCATTATTACCTAGCCATTATTATACATACTTGAATATTTGCAGGATATTTTAATTCTATTCGACTTAACATTATTAATTTTTTTAAAACGTCTACTGTTGAAATAAGTCCGAAATTTTAATATTTTCCAAAATCTGAGGATATACCTAGTATTAAATTAACCCGTAAATATTACCATATTTAACCGGCTTCCGGATATTACCCGTAACATATTTTTCATAATTTCATTGAAATATTTTAAAAGGAGTGAAATTTTAAATTTTAAAGTACTTCAAATTTAGAACCTTAAGTATATAAAATATCTTAGTATCTTTAAGTACCTATCTAAGTGTTTAAACAAATTTTTTTTTCGAAAGTTATATAAGTACCTATAAGTACCTCTACTTAATATTTTAATACAGACTCGTAAAATAAATGAAAAAAAATATATAAATAAATTATAATTGGATATCTGAAAAATTCCATATA
This sequence comes from Pemphigus obesinymphae, assembly GCA_025469235.1. NCBI lineage: Eukaryota > Metazoa > Arthropoda > Insecta > Hemiptera > Aphididae > Pemphigus > Pemphigus obesinymphae. The sequence continues at coordinate 16,330 of JAIPRL010007487.1, forward strand.
ATCAATACAAATAAAAAAAAAAATGCAAAATATAATAATAACAATGTTAATGTTACTACTAATTTAAATTTTATAATATTATTCTAATATTCTTTGATATATGAATTTAATTTTGTACTTCTAAAACATCTAAAATAAGAATACACTTTGAATTCAAATCTTGGCCTAACTATAACTATAAATTTAGTGAAAAACTAAAAATATGATATACAATTAAACCTTAGAAAATTGATGAATGACACAAAAATTATTGAAATACGATTAACTTGGGGAGGGGGTTCTTACGGTTAATATATTGTTGATAATATTACAACATATTTTATTAAATTTTTTACAGGTATTCTCTATGTTGTCAAGAGACTTGTCTAAAAATGGACAATACCTTTACTTGTATAATCTAAAACCTAGTGTGGTAAATGTGTTTAAGGGAATAAAAAATTGTAATATTTTTTTGTGTGTAAATAAGGACGAGTTAGACGAATTATTAAAACAACATTTGTAAGTGAATTTTACATAATTTATCACTTTCAGCGATTTATTATATCTATTAATATTTATATTACCTATTATTTTTAGCGGAACATTAAAAATTCAAGAACAATATCAAAACGAAACAATTTGGACTTCAAAAATGTGATATCGAACTCTCAAACGATCTTTAAATGTTTATTTTTTAATTTATTTTTATAAACTATTATTTATATACATTACATATTATTATATAAAATATCACTGCAATGTAGCTAATGCTTCCAAAATTCAAGTGTTTAACTCGGCCGGAAAATGTTTTGACTATACATAAGTGTATCAACTAACACTTTAGTATAAGTTATAAATGTACAATGATTTTCAAAATTGTTACTTTGGTAACTTCACTGAGGTGAAATACAATTTCAAAATAGTAAAAGAAGGCCCATAAATATATTTACTTTTGATTATAATTAATTCTACATTAAAAAAAAAAAAACGATGCTCAAATAATTGTTTTATAGGTTAAATCGTTAAATAATTCACCTGCCTGCAATCACACAAAAAATTTGCAAAGTTGTGAAATATCCATTTTCTTGAAAAATTTAATTTGTTAAATTATAATAAAAACGAATTATTTATCATGGTTTAAAAAATTAACATATTTATGGATAATGTTGTCTAAACATTTTTTGATCTGATGTAAGACATGCGATGTTAACTAAAGTGAACATAAATACTACCAATACATTTTTAGCCAAATTTAGTGATTATATATATTTACTCGTATATGGTAAAATAGGTACCTGCCTACCTATATACGCTATCAAAGGTATTTTTATTAACTATAGTTTAACTTTTTAATTCAACCTGTGTCATTATTGAATTAGATTAGGTAACTGGTTTAGATTTGTATTGTATAATTTATCTTTTTACATTTAATTCTTGCAGTAACCCAGTTATTGATTCACTTTAAACAGATTTTGAGAGTTTATTGAACATATTTCGATCGAAAGTCAAATACTTATAAGTTATTTATTTCTACATTAGACAATTTCAATTTTAATACATGTGAACGGTGTTATAAAACCTTTCACAATAATAACACTAGTTATATATTAATAGGTGAGTTTATAGGTTTTAACACTTTAAGGATATAAGAATATATTTTATTCCTTTTACAATATTATTATACAAGGCATAAAAATAACAAAATATATATTACCTAAACTACCCATTTTTTTTTTTTTTTTTTTTTTTTTTTACAGCCAATCTGGGCCTTATTATATGTTTTCAGTCAATATTATAATAAAATTAATTTTAAACATTTAAAAAAATATCTCATTTCACTTGACTAACAACTAATTTTATATTCTATGATAATAATGTTATATTTTTTTTACCTATATATATATATATATATATATTATATATTATAAGTAGGTAAACATATAATTTTTTATTACTTACCTACATAACATACGTGTACCTATAATATATACTCATATAATATAGAAGTTATTTTTTTTTTTACTGATTTATTATATCATTATTTATTTTCATTATTATGGTTGCCTCCTTATCTATATATAACTGTACCTATATAATGCTTATACATCTATAAAATAATTCACTTGATGAAGGATATGATATATTATGATATTATTTATTATTGAACAGGCAATATTAATTTACCTTGTATTTAATAACGTTATTATCACTGTATAATATAACATATTATATGTATTATATAATTTTTATTATATATTAGACTTATGTAATTTGTTATTGGAAGTAATAAAAGTATTATTATTATCATAATATTGTAACATTCCATATTCTACCTAATTTTTTATTTTTTTATTCATTTTGAAAGATAGGTGGTATATAATTTCTTTTTCTATTATTAATTTAATTTAAGTATATTATAATTTTTTTTTTTTATTCATTGATATAAATTAATATTATATTCTGAGTGAAGCGATAAATGTATCTATTAATATTGTACAATAAAGGGGTTAAAAATTTTTTTTATTATGTTTGTACTGGGTAGGGGATCAAGGGGCAAGCTGTTACACATTTTACTCTTTTGTAAATTACTCTATACCAATGCAGAGAAATTATTATTTTTTCTTTTTTTAGTAAAGTAGATAAACATTAAACATGCAACCGATTCAAGTATCTGAAATTACAATATAATTCAATATTTGAAGTTAATAGAATATTTATTTACCTGGCATAAACTAATACCCTAAACTGATTATAAAACTTTAAAAATCAATGTTAAACTGATGAACGGATAGACGAACGTCGAACACAGTGGGAATATAAGCATAATGTAGGGTCATGTGGGACAAAGTGAAAATTGCGCATAAAAACATAATAAATGTTTATCAATAAACCAAATGTGTTCAATATACTATACACTATTTGGGAAAAAAATGATTTATTTCATTTTAATTGTTAACATCAGTGTTATTATCAAAAATCGAATTTTCTCTCCAATGATGTAAAAATTGTGGTTATCAGAAATTTGATTTTCCAACCATAGATAAAATGAATATTGTCAAGCACAAATTCACGGTCTTGTATATACAAGACTGCAAAAATTTTGCAGAACTCAAGATAAGGTTATTAATTTTGTAAAACTTGATACAGTTTTTACTTTTATTTATATGGCTTTATTAAAAATGGTGTAAAAAAAATCAGTTGGGGAAAATAAATAAAATAAGAAATGCTGTTCGTTAATAAGCGTATCACTTGAAAACGACGGGACCGATTTAGCTCATATTTTAAAAATGTTCGCAATGATCTAAATAAGATTTTTACGCAAAGAAAAATTGGATAAGTTGCCCGAAAATTGGAAAATTCGGGAAAAATTGGAAGTGCTTTTTTCCAATGCTGGGCAAGTTAATGTTGTTTTTTTTAACTCAGTTAAGTTAATAGAAAAAAATAGTAAAAGTTTAAAGTTAGTAATTACCTATTTTTTTTAACGATTAAGTTGTTCAAAAAATAACTTATTAACTTAAGGTAAGTTAATATATATATATATATATATGTTTTTTTTTTTGTATAAATCAATATAACATTTGAAATATATACAGGTATAATTAAGTATTAAAGTATCTATTATTTTTTTGAAAATATCTACTGTTATTTTTTAACTAAGGTATTTTAAAATTTTTAAAAATCAATGACATAATATTGAAAAGCTACAATGTATATTTTATTTATAATAATAATTATTAAAATTAAAAAAAATAGGTTCTTAAAAATGTTTAATTAGTAGATTCTCTACTATTTTCTTCAAACTTTTAACAAATGGAAATTGCTAATAATTAGTAGGTACCTACCGAAATATTGTTTATTGATGGGAAATCTAATATATTCCTCAATTTATATTACGGAAAGATTATTATATAATATATAAGTATTCTTGTTTTATTTATATTTTCGGGAAATAAATTATTATTATAATAGGTAATAATAGGTATAATAATTATTAAAAACGACAAAAGAACTTTATTTTTATTCAACCATTTTGACAATAGACGAAATATGAATCAAAACGTATCACTTGTTTCAAAATTGTTTAATTAAAAGCAACCCGTTATTTAAAAATCAATATAACCAAAAATAAGTTAAGTTATCAAAAACATAAAAAGTTAAGTTAAAAGTTAAAATTAACTTAATTTTTCGCCTCCTAAATAAGTTTTATATAGGGAGATATTTTATTTTATTTTCCCACATAACATTGGAAATACAATTTTATTGATAAGTAATTTAGTTATACTTTTACTTATATTTATTTTTTTTATAGTTGCCTATCTTTAATATGTACTGAATTTCAGTCCCATAAATCAGTGATGTTTGTTACATCGATAATAAATACAGCATTATTTGCAGATTCGGAGTCTGTGTGTTCTTCCGCATAAACATTATTCATTAACATTTTCATGTTTAATCGATAAATCAAAACAAAAATAGGTACCTACGGGCTTGTGAAAATCAGAAATTTCTTTTTTAATAAACGAAATGTCCTTACGTCTTAGAGCAAAAGTCTCAATATAAATACATTTAAATAGGTATAATAATTTTTCAAACAATTTTTGAAGGGGCTTGCCAAACTTTAAGGTTTACACAATCTTGATTTTTTTGGAAACAAAATTTGAACTTAATTATTATTGATAATTTCACGTTCATATTTTTATAATTTTTTTGTTTGTTTTAGGCTAGAATATTTATGGAGATAGATAATAATATTGACCACAATTATTTTTTTCCAGGTACGTTTTATACCTATCTATTCTGAACTTAATATACAAATAAACGCTTTTCCTAATTTACCAGAGTACATGCAGTTATATGTATACCCTAGAAAAAAATTTACTACAACAAACATAATATTAACCATTATATTATTATTGGAAAACTGATAAATCTTGGCATATAGGAGACCAAATATTTACGGCCCAGAAGTTTATAACTTATAGGTACACATAGTGGCGAATCTAAGGGGTTCATGGTTTCAGCTGACCCACAATTATTATTTGCTTGTTGGAATTAGCTTATTTTACGAGTTCGGGCCTGTGGCTTCTATTGAAATTAACTCCTACATGACCTCTTGAATTTTTTTAACCCACCGTTCTCCTGACCCTAGATCTATCAGTGATATCCGGGCCACCATGAGCAAAAAAAATTCCCGTGCAAAATAAATAGTGCAAAATTGTATTATTTAGATTTTTGAAAAAATTTCGAGGAGCTTATCAAAGCATTCGCTTCAACTAAAGCAAGAAAAACACATATTTTGTAAATAATAAATATATTGTACGAAATATTTTAAATTTTTCCAAATAAATAAAAATATATGGTATTAAATAATATTATGTTTTAATTTTTAAACATTTTTTTAACAGAACATGGTAATTCAGACAAAATTTAAATTTGCGGCTAATTTTGCAGGTCGTGCCTGTGTATGATAGGAACGACAAGTAGACACGCCTATGTTCATACCTATTTCATATTTAGACATTTATGAAAATTTATATAACTTAAAAAATGTTTCCATAAGAGATGGATACGAATATAGAACGATATCTAAATCTAATTTAACTAATGAACAGTTAGAATGGGATACAATAAAATATCTTATATTCGAAATATTTGACAAATGTAAAATAAATATACTTATAACTAACTTCAATATTAAACACCGCGTAAATAAAAATATAAACCTGACTTATAACATGAAAAATACACATAATCGTATAAAGAAATTACAAACCATAAATACAATTAATATTACTAAACAGCAAAAAAAAAAAAATTATGAAGAAAAACAAATATGTTCATATAATAATTTTATTTCAAATAATATAATCGATTTGGATAAAATATATTTACAAAATATATTAAAAATGTTAGAACCAACTTTTGGTAAAAAAAAATACACACGGGGACGAAAATCTATTACAATATATCCAAATAATATAAATATAAAATGTTATAAAAATTGTAATATTTTATACTCTGCCAGGATACCTAAATTAAAACTAAAAACATCTGACTTTTACCACGAAACAAAAGCAGATGAAGAAAAATATTTAGCTAAAAGTCTTTCCACAGAAAAAATTATATATAAAAATAATATAATAAAATCCAAGTACTGTACATTGATAAATAAAACTAAAATATTACTAAGTAAAAACGTTGATATATACATATATACATGGAAATAAATATAGAGTATTATATCAACTAAATTACATATTGAATATTATAAAAATTATATTTAAACATCAATCATCGTCACAATCAGACACGAAAAATCATTTAAAAATTATGACATATTAACATATCAAATTCTATATATAAAATGACTTTTACCAAAACAAAACGCAGACAACGCAATTATAATACCAGAAGATTTAATTCAAAATATAACCTCAGCCCAGTACCTATACACCCCCATTAACATTGAAAATGCATACAATATTTGCATATTTTAATAAAACTAATTATTATATACATTACAACATATCTCATACATAAAATAATAAAATATAAATATACCTAAGTAGTATGATTTGGTTCCTTCTAATCCCACCTCCTTACCCCGCACCGCTGTACCACAGCCGCAGCCGCCACCCTGACGTCACCCGCCACCTGCTGCACCCACTCCACCTGTTGCACCTACCGCCACCCGCCACCCTTGCACCTTGCACCTTGCACCTCCACCTCTACTCTTGCACCTGCACTCTGACGTCACCGCTACACCGCTGCACCGCAGCCGCAGCCGCAGCACCCTTGTACCTTATCACATGTTTCTAATCTCTTATCACTTGATAACAAGTTCTCCCGGTAATCTCTTATCTTATCACGTATCATTGCAGGAAAAAACTTTTTAAACCAGTATATCATTTCTACCCCCACCTACATTCTCCAATATGTTATATATATAAATTAATACTTATATTATTTTCAATACATGCATATTATTTTTATTATTCATATAATATAAAATCTAAACATAA
>JAIPRL010007488.1:0-23321 GCA_025469235.1 Pemphigus obesinymphae
CGGTTCTCGTTTGTTGTTATATGTAAGGATAGTGAACGTGATAAAGGACGTTATCGATTAGGATTCGATACATTTGTAGTTATATAACCACTGTCTCAGCATCCATCTATGTCATTTACAGTTTAATTATGGATGAGTATAGTTCAGTGTTAAACGAAATAATCAAAGCCAAAGAAAATATTAAACGTAAATTTAATTTATTTATATATAGCATATAGTCACCATTAATGTCTGTTTAATATTAACATTGGTGTGAATACAAAAATATCACCTACACTTTTTGTTCCAAATTATGATATAATACAATGTATATAAATTTATAATATAATTATAAAAATTTTATTGCTGGTATTCTAGATAATACAGCTATACGTAAGTAATTTTTCTAAAATAATTTATTTTTGATTGAATATATTATAATCATTAGATATAACTAAAAACACTTATTCTACACAAAAATGTATTATAATTAAATACATTTTTTTAAATGTCAAATTTTTCTCAATTTTATTTTGTTACAATATAATTAATATGAAAATATTCAAGTTGTATTTAGTTATTTTTCTTATAATTTTCGTATATTTTTAGTAACTAAGAGCGAAATTTTCTTCTAACGATTAAAACTCAACATCTTAAAGTACACATATTGAAAATAACATTGAAAAATGCATATAGATACTAAACTGCATTTGTTCTAAATATGTTTATAAGCTTTTACCCATAATGCGTTAATAAGGTGGGGTGGAGGTTGAAATTATTTATTTAATATATTAAGTTTAACAAAATAATTGTATATATTGTATATATCAACTTCATTTTTAAAAGTATTATTATTCAGAGTTGGACTCCCAAGAATTATTATGATACGACTATAAAAAGTAAAATTATATGATAGGGGTTTATTCGATTCCGCCAGTACCAATTCTACTCCAATCGACAGACTGGACTGAATATAACCTAGCAATTCTGACTCCCTACATTTTTTTATTTACGCCATATCATATTTCTAAACACCGGTGAAGTATGAATGCGTTAAGTTTGCCGTTTTGGGAACATAATTGCGTACAATTTTTTGTGCAATTTTGATATTTATTAATATGGAATATTTTCCTACACCTATGCCGTGTTCAATGTGCAATATTAGTTAATTGACATGATGGTTAGAGTGAGAAAATATACGTGGTTATTAATAAATTTAAGACGATTAGCGATAGAAAACACAAGAATTGCTTTAAAGTAAAGGACTAAGGATTACTCCTAATAAACTGCAGTTATATAGTATGATTTTGGTTAATGGAAACACAGAGAAAATAAGGAATATCTAGAAATAAAGTTTAGTGAGGATTGGGAAAGTTGAAAGGTTCAAGTATTTAAGGTCCGTTGTGCAGAATGATGAAGTTTCAATAAGATTATAAAACACGGGATTATTTGTGGATGGATGAAGTGGAGAGAAGCGTCAGGTGTTTGTGTGACAAAAGGATCTTATGCATAAGTGAATCTTATAAGGCAGTAGTGAGACCTGCGATGAATGTATCGAACTAAATGTCGGACAGTAGATAGGAAGTTAGAAGGAATGAGTATATAAGAGATTGTATGCTTTGATAGTTTATAAAATGAGGGAGAATAGATTAAGATGGCTCGGAGATGTATTAAGAAGAGAAGAGACTGCGACATTAAGATTAGTAAAGGAAATTTATGTAGATAGCGAGTAATATGTTTAGTGAAAATGTAGGATTAGGGTAAACAACCCTAAATAGTTGAGAAGAGAAAGTGAAGGAGAAGAAGAAGAAGAAGAACAAAAATTTTTTTTTATTAAAGCTTTCGTAAACATGTACATTATAGCTTAACACTTAACAAGTTTAGTGATACATAACTAAAAATTACAACAATAAAATGGTGTTTATATATATATATATATATATATATATATATTACTTGAACACGAGCAATGAATTAATTTATATGTTTCTTGGTGTATATATCATCACAGAGAACGTTTGCTTTGACGTGTATACACGACCATAGCAGCGTAATGTTAATAAATATGAAATTTTCTGTCACATAGTGTAAACCAATAAATCTATAACAATGTTATAACCATAAAATTTAATAGTTTATTTGAAAAAAATAAACTATTTTATATTTAATAAATATAATAATTATTATTATATTATATCAATATAATAATTTATATAGTTATATAAATAATAAATTATTTTATATTAATATTATAACTTATATTAATATTTAGACAACGCAAATATCGCACATGCACGACAAAATATAGGTAAAATATTTCAATGAATTTCTCCTAAATATTTAATTATATTTTAAATACAATATAGATAATTTATAAACCTGCAAAAATATAAATGAATCTAGCACTAGTAGCAATATTTTAATATTGTAAAAATCGGTAAATGTTCTCAATATCATGACTCAACATCTTATAGATTTTATGTTATAGATAATTTACAAAAGAATCTAACTGCAAATGAAGATACTATCATGCAGACATATACTAAAGCACAGCCTGCAACTAAAAGACACGGCATTGTTATGAGTAAACAAGAATAAATACTTAGGGGTAAACATAAATACTCCAAGTTATCTTTACATGAAAATTCAGATGATTATAAAATATACTAACAAATACCAATTTGCTTTAAAACGGTCCTTCAATCAAAACTATTGTGAATAAGAACAAAGTTAATGCTTAAAAGATTATGATTTGCCCATCATTGCCATAGCCCACGGAAAGGCAATACAACTGGGCCACGCGTCATATGAAAGTTTTAAATATATATTTTATTGAAAAATATTTCATGACAATATTATTTAAGGCACTTCTACTTGCTTAACAAAACAAAGTATTTAAGCAAAGTATAAAGGGCCCTGAAAATTAAATTTGTTTGGGGCCCCTCAATTCGTAACCCCGGCCTTGATCATTCCAACAATAGAATACAGGAAAATAAACCAGGCAGACTATTTTTAAATAAAACATAAATATCTTATCGGGAATGTGATAAAATAAACAATGGAGTAAAGTACTACAAGGATCTCCAAGACTGAGACTGGTAGATACATTTTAAAATGATATGACGTGGCCCTCGGGTGATGATCACCTATCGTCAGCCACGGACCGCAAAGTCTATAATGAAAAACAACAGATCGCGGGAACATATACGACGTGGCGCCCGCGTTGCTACCGCCGTATGGCTGGTGGGAGCGCCCTGGAGTGTCAATGGCCGAACCGGTCGAGGCAGTCAAACCACCCGCCGGACCACTAGCTTCGCTCCACGTACCAGCCGAGGTCCACCGGGTCTCGGCTCGGATCATCACTATAAATATTTTTCATTCATTGTTTCTTTTATTCTATTTTTACAATTTTTCACTTATATCATACCATGTGCTGTGAAACTGCCAGATTTTATTCCGAACTGCCTCGGGAATTATTAAAACCAATGATTGTTGCTGAAGTATTTTATTATGAACATGTATACATAAAATATTAAATTTAATATATTCAGAGTGTTTGTTTATAGAATATTTACAATATAAGGCGGGGATTCACCGGGAGGAAATACAAAGGTGGATTCCTAGAGCCCCACGTCCTGGAGGGACGTTCCCTAACCATCCTACTTGGAGAAGCGGGTTGTCCAAGCCTATCACCCGGGTTGGGTTATCTTCCGACAGATGCCGGGGAATGCGTGATCTCCGATAGGGATCACAAGGTATTCATTAATTAAGTATGAATTAAATATTGACGTACATATATAAATAGAAATATATTTGTGTATTGGACGGTGGGCCGCGCCGCTGTTGTGCAGTGTCGGTACCGTATGAATCCGGTCCTTGTGTCGGGACAGCGTCGTCCGAACGCCGTCGGCGTGGAGAACTGGCCCCGGTTGGCTATGGATCGACGGTGATCCACTCTACTGTTCGGCGTCACCTGATAAGGCCCGCGGTATGTTCAGCCCGAAGGTCCCGGAAAACCGGGGTAGTACGGTCCGGTGAGAAGTCCCACTGATGGTGAACGAAGTTACTCCTTGGTCCACTCTGATCCCACGCTGGAGGTATTGATGTTGAGTACACTGGCTGGAGACAGTCCGACTCGGTGGTTGGTTCCCCGATGGCAGGAACAGCAGGTCACTCGAGTCCGGTAGACAGGTCGAGGGTGTCCGGGGAGCTCGCCTCTAACCACCCACAACAACGGATCTGGCCTGGAAACTGGATCTAGCGACCGGTTGATGAAAATTCCGGGATGCCCACTGTTGGCCGCAGCTGTTGACGGGTCTACTGGTCTTTGATCGCCGCTAATATTCTTCTCAGTATGGTGTTAAACAAAGGTTAGGAAAGAAGAATTGACATAACTTGTAAAAGTAACGGTCAGAGGGAAATAAGGCAGATGAAAATGTACTTCGACTGATACACCGCTATTATAAAGCTTTTGGTCATAGTACTTCCACGGTAGGATATTTCTGATTTAAAATCTTTTATTGGTATATAAGAGAGAGAGATATCAGAAATGGGGTGTCGTTTGTCGTAGTGGTTTTACAATGATGTTTATTTATTTTTTCTCTAAACAAATTTTCTACAAGAAGGAGTACTCCACTTTACAAACTTTTACGGTTTCCAGTTGAAAATTGCATCTAGTTGGTATTATAAACAGGTTATTTTTCGATTTTCTGAATAGGTTTTTAATACCCAAGGAAAAACTACAAAAAAAAAAAAAAAAAAAAAATGGCAAAAGTACGATTTTGTCAAATCGATTTTTTTTCATTTTTTTTTAGATATCAAAAATCAGTACAGATAGTGATTTAGACAAAACTTTGGAATCTAGGTTTATTTTGAATAATTTATTGTAGACTATAGTCATTTGTATTAAAATAATGCAACCAATCTTAATAATAACGTCAAGAAGGCGGCGATCCACCAATCACCCCCCCTCCACCTGTAAAGCCATAATAATAAATAATAATAAGCCAAAATAAGCCATTGTTTTTCGATTAAACTTAACAATAAATTCCTTTTAATTAAAAACTACAATCAATATCAATAACACAACATTTTGAAACAGCCCGACTTTATTTCGGACTGCCTCGTGAATTATTAGAACAAAATATGATTGTTGCTAAAATCTTTTATTATGAACATATATACGTAAAATATTAAATTTAATATATTCAGAGTGTTTGTTTATACAATATTTACAATATAAGGTGAGAGTTCACGTATTATGGCATGTACGGTTGTGTAGAATTCGTTGTTTCCATTTTCATATGTGTCTATACTTGATATTTTTGGTCTACTGTTTTGACAATGTCGTAAGACATAGTCGATGTCTTTATCGGCCTTTATATTGTATAACCGTTGCTCCTCGACCTTTATTGTTCCTGCTATCCGTTCTTCAATATTGGTCGTTTAGGTTGATTTTAGTAATCACGCGCTCTGTTGTTTTTTAAGATGTTATTCTTCGGTTTCTCTTTGCCGGCCACTTAATTTCGTCAATAGATTGCACCATCAGTATACCACGTATCGATCTTGTACATCGATCATGTTTATCGTGTTCTGTGTTTAGCGGTTAATCGGGTTCGCCTGAATGAACCGCTATTTTTATTTATTGTTTTATTTAAATGTGTTGTTGTCGGTCTCGGGCCGTTACAGCTGTTTTGTAAATAAACGCCCTCGGAAAGTGCGTTTTCCTGGTACCCCAATATTTTATTTTCAAAAAAAATATTTTACCAAATTCTAAAATTTATATTACAAATTGAGTCAAATTATCTTACAATTATTGGTAAAAGTGAAATACGAAAAAGTCTACATGGTAAAAAAAGTGGTACTGGGGAAACCTTTCTCTGGTACCCCAGAAGGAAAATCGACTTTTCTTGGGGAAATTTTACGGTATAAATTTTAAAATTTGTGGTAAAAATTATGGTACAATTAATGATAAAATAATTTTTTGGAATTTAAAATATTGGGGTGCCAGGGAAACGCACTTGACATCGGGCGTTTCACCTGTAAACAGTGTTACAAATCATACGATATACCTACCTACCCGTACTACACTGATGAGTCCAGGCAGCCGTCAATCTAAGTCAATAACGCGATAAGATGGCTGTATATAGGTACTACATCATAATTGATATATTCCATATTATATATTTTTAATATTAATTTATTTGTATGAGTTTTATAATGGAGATCTAGTATATGTATCAGCAGGAATAATACTATACAATAAATTTCCAAATAAAAAAATATGCCCCCTAAACTTTTAAGAAGCTTTTAAAAGTTAAAAATTATTTCTTGTTTTTCTAGTAGTCTCATTTAAATAGTCTATAATATTAGAATACAAAATTATTTTTACTACCTTATGTAGGAAATATATTAAACTATCATCAACTCTATGCATATTTAGTGGAAAAATAATGTTTTCTTATTTTTACATATATTTGTTCATATTAAAATCTACCTTATACGTTATTTTTATATATATTGAGGTTGAACTTTACTTCTTTACCGAAGTCATTATTTGATGTTCTTTTTTAGAAATCAAAAATTTAATAAGAATTTGACTACTAATGATTATTATTAAATGTTTTATGAAAGTAATGGGTGTGAGTACCTATTTCTCTATGCGAGATCAATGCTTTTCATACTAGGTTTTTAACAGTGTTTATTCAGTAACCTCAGGATAACAAACATAGAATCAGTAATAGTTTCTCAAATTTTTTTAATTGGAGTTTATGGAAATTTTAAATGGATTTTGCATCCCAGTATAAAAAATAATTTTTGTAGAAAACTCTCGGTATGTATTTCTAAACTGTAGCTATAATGAAGCACAATTATTCGTTCATAGAAGGTGTATTCTGGTGTAATCCAATAGTTATAATTATCTTAGGAGCAATTAAATATTTCCGTTAACTTTCCAAAAGTTCATATTATGAGGGTATGATTGGGTTAAGTAAATCCATAGATGTATTGTTATTATAATGTTAAATGGTAGTTCGTTAAGCTTCTTAAAAACAAAGCACAAATCGAGGTGACTTTTGGAATAAAATGTGCCTTTCTATTTAGAATTAAAATGATTGTGTATGAATGTATGTATTTTATTATTAAAAAACTTTACTTAAATAAAATCTTTATTCTACAATATCTGTATAGTTCCACATTTGGAGGTGTTATTTGAATTTTTCTTTAGGTGAAAAGTAAATATATACATAATACTAATAATATTGTTATTTATATATTTTTAGATAATTTCATAACACGTAAGTGTTACTATCTATAGGTATTCGTAAGTAATATTACTTATTAATAAATTATTTTTATTTTTGACACTATAGAGAGTATCATTGTAAAAACAATAGTTTATGAGTACCTATTTAAAAAAAAATACAATTCATGTAGTAAATAAAATAATAAAATATTGAAATAATAAAATAATTTTCGGATCTTCTTTATTCTCTACCATTTTTACAATGTTCAGAAAAATAATTAATGCATTATTGTTTTTCTATTTCAGCTAAGTTTTTCCTATATTATTGGTGCAATATATTTAATATACAAGGCATCATCTAGTTATTTTGTCTTGTAAACTTGCTGATAAATTTTTGTTAAAACATTTCTTCATGACATTAACTCCGAAAATGTAATTGTAGTAAACAGTAAACAGTATTATCTACCACCGCACAAAATATAAATCATGCATTACTTCTTGTTACGGTGCAAGCAATTATTTATATTAATCGACTTTGTAAAAGTAATCAATAATTCTTGATTAATTTGCAATCATGCAGTTGATAAATAAATTTAAAGGTTATCAATCAACAAATATTATTTTCTTTGTAGGTATCTACGCTTATATTTCAAAAACTCGTGTTGACGATCGCACGTATGGCTTCTAACAAAAGTGTCATCAACAAAATATTCGTTTTTTCGTGTACTCTGTTCATAATTAATTCTTTTAATTACGAATTCTTCTTTATTACGAAAGAATTGTCCCATTGTCTCCGCTGGAGTTGTGTCGTGCTTCTCGTCATTACTTTTTAGATTAGGTTGGTTAGGTTAGGTCTGTCATAAAACATTGTACTTACTCGAACTACTAAAAAAAAATCATTCATTTTGCTTTTGTCGTCACTACGACTGTATTATTATATTTATATTAAATTAAATTAAATTATGGGTTTGGCTGTGGTATCACTGTATATAGAAATACACCAGTAGCAGATTCATTAGCAGGTACTCACCAGCACATATGTTTCAGAAATTTATGAACATAACTTTGTAACTACAGTGAAAAAAATTTTAAACCTGAAGTAGCTTTTGCAAAAAATTATAAAAGTATAAAGAAAGATATTAAACAAATAGCACATTATATTCAAACTGCAGGAAAAGAAATTAATGAATTCTTTCCAGGTGAGAAAATGGTGATACAAATCCAGTTTACGAAAGTCTGGCTTCCTGAAACAATAATAAATAAAAATTAATTTCATAGATCACATATTGTAAGAAATAATATGGGATAACTAAGGAGAAAAAAATAGAATATTCTTGAAAAAAGTGAAAAAATAATGATTTAAATGAATTTGATGGAGAAGGGAAATCAATGAGGGAGAAAAACAGAAAAAGTATTTTTAGTGAAAAAAATGATAGTATTAGTTGGAAGATAACAAAGAGATAGAAAATGAATTGGATGGAGAAGGAAAACCAATGAAAGAGAAAAACAGAGAAAGTGTTGATAGTGAAAAGACTATAACTAAATTTAGATGTAGAGTAAAAAAAGTGGTTAGATAAGGGTTCTATCTAATTAAACAAACTTACTTATTATAATAAAATATTACATAAAATACCTATTTTATTTTAGTTTAAATTTAATTTTCATTCAGTAATGTCTATTTTCTTTTTATATTATATTAACAGTATTAGAATTGTAAAAGTTATAATAGTATTAAAGTTTTCAGTAATTAATTATTTATCTTTATTAATTAATGTAAAAAAAAAAAAAAAATTAAAATTAAATTTGAAAGATGTATTATATACATATTATGTGAACACTGAGTATATATAGTACACCCACGTTTGTGCGTAGTTGTTACAGTGTGAAAATATATAAAATATAAACCGTAAAAAGTAATAATTAAATATTGTGACTTTAAAAAAAATATTTTCATGAATTAATATATACTTTTCTTAGAATAAAATAAGATAAAACCATAATATATATATATATATATATATAAATAAGATATATTTACATAACAATATTTGTATGTACATTTTTTTATTTATTTTAAACTATTGTTTCTTATGTATTAGCTTATGGTAAAGCCTACCACAAAAGAATATGTATTCATAATGGTATGATTCATAATATTTAGAATTTCAAAAAAAAAATACATACATTGATATTCATCTATAAATATATTTTTAGAATATATGATT
Organism: Pemphigus obesinymphae; assembly: GCA_025469235.1. Classification (NCBI taxonomy): domain Eukaryota; kingdom Metazoa; phylum Arthropoda; class Insecta; order Hemiptera; family Aphididae; genus Pemphigus; species Pemphigus obesinymphae. The sequence continues at coordinate 9,448 of JAIPRL010007488.1, forward strand.
GTATACAATATTATTCCTTTTTATTATTTTTCCCATCACCTGAAACATGTGAATATCTGCATATTTAAATTTGAAAAACCGTTAAAAAACGCAAATTAAAAAAAATTTTAATTACCATTAAATAACATATCAAATTTTTATTCAATGTTTATCATTAAAAATCATTAAATTAAAAAGGATAAATAATGCTGCATAATTTTAAATAAATTAAAATGAATATATTTTCAAAATCTTTGATTTTTGGGAGAGTAAAAATAATTGTTGTTTTAATATTAATTTTAATATATTTTTTTTTTGGATTAATACTACAAAATTGTTTATTTCCACATTAGATCCAATTAGGATCTGAAAACACCAATTGTTCTAAAATTATTGTTTTTTTCTCATAGTTTTTATAATTCCAACATTTTTCTGCCAATGGATTATCGGTAAATGTATATTAAATTATAATAGTTCAAAAAGATATAAGATTCAAATAATAACTTTTTCTTTTAGTAATAAGTAATATTTCAACTTATTAAATGATTTAGAATTATAAAGTATTATGTATTAATATAAAAGTAATAATTGGCAATTAATTTATTCAGAACAAACCTTTATATTATTATATAGACTAAATTATTACACTGATTATATATTTCTCAACAATATAACATACATATAAAATACCCAAAGATACAATTTTCGTTTTTTTAAAAATACACGAGCTGAAATTAAAAATGTATAATCATGACATTCTGTAAAACAATCTGCTATTAATTTTTGGTATCATAAATATAATTTTATGTTATGCTATCTATAAAATCTCTAAAAAAATTAATTTTATAAAATTAATAATATTAAAATTTTTAAGATAGTGAATTTAAAAAAAGTCCGACTTATGCAATAATATGACTAGATAGTTTTGTGATTTTATTTTATGATTTTATCACTATTTACTATTAATAATAATATAACAAATATTATATAATAATATTATAATATAATAAAAATAGTATAACCTATAAGTATATAGTTACTTCTAAAAATGGGTGTCGAAAAAGGAAAGAAAAAAGTTTTAATATATCGAATGCCTATAGAATTTTGATTTATATACTATATACGTATAAACAAATGTATAAAAAGTATAATGTTTTAGAGTATAATTCGAAAATTATTGATTTATATTTGCAGAGAAACCAGGTAAATGCGTATAAAAAATATTGTTCGGCATTATTCATTATAATAGTAATATAATATCTAGATTTCAAGTTGCTTATATAATTACCTATGATGTTTCTTAATAAATGAAAAATATGAAAGATCAAATACCTGATGTATAATATTTAAACCACATTAAATTATATAAAATAGAATATAACTTTTTTCACAATGATTAAAAAATAAAACTGTATACATATTGTCAATAGAGGATCAATGAACTTTAATTGTCGGGGAACATACGGGTACTCTGGTAGTGGATATACTGAAATTAAAATCAATGATAGATTTTATCTAATATATTCAGTAAAATATAATATGAAGAACGAAGATTTTATTAAAATTCAGTGTACCGTTAATCTCTAAATATCTAACCTAAAATAATTGAATAGGTATTATTATTATAATTAGCCAAAACTCGAATTTCAATTTTCGAAGAAATTCGAAAGTGAAAACCAAACCCGGTTTAAAAATGTTATGACGTTAATATTGGGACCGCATTCTTTCCATAGACAGTTAATGTGGATCGCACGCACCCAGAAAATTCGGATGAGTTGATGTTAAAAGATAGGTAAACAAAATTAATTGTAATCACGTTACTTATAATTGATGTAGGAAACGTGATATACAGTACGTAAATGAATTGGAAAGTTAGTAGACCTAATTTTTGATAAAATGTTAATATTTTACTGCATTTTTAAAAATAAAATATATGACTAATGGCTTCTGTTTTTGCATGATTTACAAACAAAAAAAATTTCAAAAGTCGTAAAAAAATTTTAAATACCCATTTTACAAAGTTATTCATCGATAATAGAAATAAAAATACTAAAGAAACATTTTTCCACATCTATCTGGAATAAAAATTAGAATATAAAGAAGTATTTTTTTTATCTACAATTCATTTTTATAATTTACACATTGGCGGTGTAGTAAATTGTAATATATTATAATTAATATTTAAAATTAATTATAAATAACGGCAATATGGCTTTTTCCTATTCAAATAAATTCATTCTATGGGATCTCTGCGGTAGTTTATGATTTGGTTTATATTACTCAAATAAAAATTATATATTATTATTAACACAATTTTAATATAAATATTCAATATATAACGTAAGATTTTACATATACATTAATACTTTTTTGTGGATGAAAATCTAGAATATAATTTGAATTGGAGTAAGATATTTTTCTTCGATAATTTTTATTTATTAATATAGTTAGAAATAAAAATTAAGGAAAATAAATATAAAAACTAGCAGATATTTAAATTACTAAATAATCTGTATAAATCATCCTAAAGTCACTGAACAAATTTAACATGACCTAATCTTGCCAATATTGGAATTGACCGCCAAATTATAGTTTTTCGAAAAATATTGATCAATTGAGATTACTCGCTACTTTAGTTATATAATTGAAAGTTATTGAGCTAACCGATTACCTCCCCCTTTGATCTCGCGAGGGGATACCAAACATCCCCTACCAGAAACTCAGTATTATATAAAAATAAATGAGAAAATTAAAAAAATATTTAACCGTTAACGAAAGAAGTCGCAAATGTAAACACACGCTGACGAAAATGGTTAATATCACAGTTAAGATACATTTTTTCACTCTTGGCCCGCAGCGTTGACTTCCGACATCAATTGCGGTTGATAATTGAATTATTATTTTCATATATTTCATAATAGCAGCCATTACCAACAATGCGGTTATAGATAATAAATTTTCTATGTAGGAATTACATTAAAAAAATTTAATTTAAATATCTATGAATTAGTTAATTCACATTTCTTTAAAATTAACAATCTAAACTGTTTAGGTACAAACAAAAATTTAGATACCTTAAAATATACGAGTGTGTTTTGTTTACCAAACTTTATAATAATCAGTGCACCGAAAGTTTATATATTTATATTATATTTGTTAGTAAATTCAACTGAAATAATAATATACACCACAAATTAAATACATAATATAAATACTTAATATTCTATAACTATTTTAAATAGCAATATTTATATATATATTAAAATTATAACTATTTTGTTAATAATAATCTAGAAACATTACAAGCTGATATTGCTTGTAAGTGATTTTTTCCAAATAATGTATATTTTATTAAATATAATATTATTAATTAATGTTAGTTGTATATCCCTTACCAAGTATACAAGATGAAAATATTTTGCTAATAAATACTTGAGTTTTGGAATTTTTAAGTAAATTATAAATATCATAAAATTCATTCATTGGTCCCATATAGAAAAATTTATACTATTCTATGAATGAATCAAATTGAACCAAAGTAAACTGAAACTTTCGACAAACGATGGAAATAAACATCGCTTTATCTTATTGTGTTTAATTTTTAATGTAACCAAAAACTTTGAGGGTCTTGTCTACAATGGTGTTTATAAGATGGGAGATAAATGGAATCGAAGATTTTATGAAAGGAAAATCCATTTAAAGAACTGTTATCGAATAAGTAACTTTGGAGTATAAGAGTAAATCGTATAGAAAATGTCATAGTATAGTATTTACTTAAATCCAATGTCAGACCTAGCAGCTCTACTCTAGAGAAATATAAATTCAGGTCTCATTGAAGAATATTATGGCCATTGGTATAGTATATTTGCAGGTAGATTTTCATATCATCAGTGAACAGAAGGAGTTTTGAGATGGTATCCAATTACTAATTGAGTTACCGATCGGAATATAAGAAGAGGACTGAAGTGTTCGCCCTGAAGGACACTAGATGGAATATTAGATAAGATGGAAATAAATTTATAAACTTTAACAAATTACTTACTGTTAATTAATTATGAGCTTACCAGATAAGAAGAGAATTACCTACATATAAAGTAGCTGTATTAGTTATTACGTTACAGTATAATGAAAAGTGGAAACTAGCATAATCAAATTTGGATTTAATTGTCAATAAATATTAACACAAATTTACCATTTCTAACTCATTGGGTATTGATATAAATAAAAATAATGCCTGTGGTAGTTTTATTGAATTTAAAAGTCATGATTTTATATACATATAACTCAAAATATACATAGAGTTAAGTAAGATTACAGTATCATAATTTCAGGTCATAAAACCTTAAATAATATTAAATTAATAATTTTTTTTAATAAAACTGTTTTTGAAGAATTGATTTAACACGTATCTACAATGTTTACAGATTATAAATGTATTTGTAAGTAAACTTAAAATATTTAAATATATACATTGTAGTCATAAATTAATAATACAATTTTTAAAATTTTAAATATAACAATACGTTATAATAAGTTTGGCTGGTTTCTGCAAAGTATTTGTTAAAATTAGAATGAATTAATATTTCTGTTTAATTAGTTATCCATTCGACCATTCACAAAACTAACTACCTAATGATTAATCTTAATAATAACATTGCGTATTTAAACACTGTTTCACTGAAAAAGAGTTAGTTTCAGTTATAAGGTGTTACACCTAAAAGGAATTCAACTCAAAAGATGCTGCAATAAATACTTTTTACACAAAACACTTGTATATATTCATTATTACAGTTATATTAATTTATCAATTTGAAGTCTAAAAGGTTAACCAAAATTCACTGTGCGTACCCCTGTAAAGTTTAAAAAACAATCAATATTTTTTAAATTGTTTAAATTTGGGTTTTGCTAGGAATATAAGTATCAAATAAGCTTTAAAACTTCCATGAGCCCAAATAACGTATAAATAACGGGTTTATAGTTTATACAATTTTTGTTTTATTGTGCTTGTGCAAACCTAAAAGATCAAACAATTATAAATTTACCAAAATGAATATTTATGTCTTGTATTATAATAAAAATCATTTTAATTCATTCATTCGTAGTAATATATTGTATTTTCAGTTAGATTTTGGATATTGTATAGCTAATAAATGTTGGATATGGCAGAGACATTCTAAACTATTCACGATTATGATGCACACGTACTAACACTTATTACGAATTACATATATTTAATGATCAGTGCTGGAAGGGTTTTGCATAATTTACCGGGAATAAAATAAAATATAAACATTAATTAGATTACGGATTAAATATTTCTGTGGTTCATTCATAAATTATTAAATCAACTACTGTAACTACTTAAAAACTACTGTAACAATTAACAAACCATACATCTATCACTTTAGAATGTTTTGAAGAAATATAATAAGTTTGAATTTTCTTAATAAAACAATGCAGTAGCATTAACATGGTAAATGAAATCAACATTGCCGTATATATATTTTAAAACTTCCTAGTCTCCAACAGGATACCCCTCTACTGATAGAATTTTGCACAGTTACCAAGATGGTGGTTATAAATACTGTACTATAGCTTATAATTTATAGTCGATTAGAGTTAAGTACGCATATGATGTTTAATGGTTAAATAGATATGGTATATAATATTTTACGACTATTATTGAATAATAACACAAATAATTAATGAACAACAGATCGGTTAGCAGAGGATGGATACCATATTTATTCATCAAACTGTAAGTTGTTTTTGATATATGTACTTAAGGTCTATAATATAAATTAACTTAATTTTAATTAAATAAATTAACATAATTAATTAAATTAACTCTATATGTGAACTAAGTTAACAAATTTATAGTGATAATTTAGTTAATACTGACGTTTTACTCGATAGTAATGAATATGTCAATAAAATATTTCTTATTAATGCAGATTAGTATCATAAAGACAACTAAGACCTGCAATTATGTACGGATCTAAATGATAAACAGTATAAAGAATTATAAAACACAAATAACCAATAACCAAGCCGAGATGATTACGTTTAAGAGATAAGTAGAGTGACTACAGAAGATAAAATAAGAAATTATTAAACAAAAGTTAATATATGAATGGCATCAATAGAAGACGAAATAGTAAGAATAGATTGAGATGGCTGGAAAATATTTTAAAGATAGAAGAGACAAAGGCAGAAAGATTAAGTTAAGACATGTTTGTTGATGGTGTTAAAGTGAATAAGGTAAGAGGAAGACGGAAAATTAAGTGTGGGGATTTATTGATGATTATATATCATAGGCAGGTGTAAGTTATATCGTGTTAGTATAAGTATAAGTGGAAGTGAATAACTGATAATAGTGGTGAGAGAAAGCTAAGGAGAAGAAAAGAAAGATGAAAATAAAATGTTTAAAAAAGCACTTTTTAAATTTTATTAATTTCAATTGGAGTATTATTTACGCTTAATTTAATGGTGCCATCTGCTGAATATAATAATCAATATTGGCTAATACTCTACGTGAGGTTCCATAATAAATTAAGAATTATTTAAATTTTTTTTAAAAATGCAAAAAATGCTATTTATATACCAAAGAACGTATTATAAATAACATATACATCATGATACGTATGCAATTACACACGCAATTTATTAGTTTATATATTATAAAAGTACAATTTTAAATTGGCAAAGGGATAGAATTTTTCTTCGATTTTCATTACTTTTTGATTTTTTGTGTATTTTATGTAAATATGAGTTTAAATATAACTTCTAAAGTAAACTTAATAATAAAAATGTTATTGCACCACATTATTGACAGTTACGATATTCACAATCTAAATTTTAAATTTTAAATTTAAAAGAAGAATATTTGTTACTTTATGGACAATTGTATTGAAAAAAAAATGAAAAATCAAGTTTCTCCTAGTATATTTGTTATAATTTTTAAATTAAATGTAATTGTATAAGTCTGACTACATTATTATATTAGCAGCGTAAGTGTTAAAAATATATGACATTATCGGTTACATATTTATAGTATTTTTACTACGCAACAAATTTTTTATGAAATTATTTCGTCATAAGATTTCAATACATTAATCCAAATGAAAAATATTGCTTGATAATATTATTTAATATAACGTATAATTTTAGGGACGATCAATAGAAACATGTTACAATACGAAAGTATGTAATTTTTTCTAAAAATTTTCTTATGATTTATATATAATATGCATAAATGACACATCAAATGTATACAAATATATATATTTATTTATTTGTAGAACATTTAATTATTGAAGATCAGTATCATTCAAATAACAACTTATAATGAAATTGATATTTTTAAATAATAATAGAATAGATAACTTAATATAACAATTATAGTTTAAGATCTATATTAATTAAGTACCTATTTTCTGATATTTGAATAAGCGTTAGTAAAATTCTTCTTAATTCATTATCTTTGTATGAATTCTTAAACAATAAGAGAAATTGTATGATTTGGATAAACACATAAACACAATTAAAATGCACTATTGAGAAGAGCCTCACTATTGCATGTAATTTTCACACTTCTAATGGCTAATTTTAATTTGGAATGAGGTTGTCATTATTTTGAGAAATATTGTAACCTGAGGGATTTTATATGGGTTTAATACTAACTCAGTTTTGTAGCTGACCATTCTATTCGATTTCTCGATTTTAAAAACTAAAAATAAATTACCTAATAAGACATTTATTTAACAAGTTTAGGGTATACAATAAAGACCATTTGTGTCCATCTATGTGTGACGTCTATTATATTTTCATAAAGATTTATATTTTAGGTTGTCTGATTTTGTTCTACTTATAACTTCAAAATTCAATTGTAGCAAGTTAAGTCACATCACAAGCCCTTGCCTTATAATAATTGGTTATTTCCTAGTGGCACTTCATATGGATGGGAGGATATCTTTAGTTATCAGAAGATGATAAAATTTTGTGAGTCGAGATACTTGAAGAGATAGAACTTTTGCTAAATAAGTTATTGCCTTCTGTCATTTACTAGGAAGCGTTATATAATCACACCTCAAAAGGTGTATTTTTGGCCTTTTTTATTTTTAAATTTATCATTATTAAGAACCAAATTACGCTGTAAATACGATTTCTACATATAATATACAATTTTATTAAATAAAATCATTTAAATTTTTCATTTGTACAGTTATAAATATCAACCAGATACAATCATGTAAGTATTAAATTCGATATTAGTTAATATTATTTAAATAAGATATATTTCAAAAATTTTACACAGTACCATTATGAAAAACGAATAATTTTACAAAGGTTTTTTTTATAAAATCAAAATTTTATGGTAAATAAACTGAAAATATTCCTGAATTTTTCTGATTTGCTATAATTTCACTCACCTTCCGATGAATGATTAACGCCTAAAATAGTCTTGCACCCATGTTATCAGCATAATATATATGATATTCGTGGAATCATTAGAATTTAATATTGATGTTCTGTAAAATTTCAACCTCGTCATCTTACTGATAAATTGTTTATAAACATATTTATTATCAAATATTTTAAATTAAAAAATTTTGGTTTGATTAGACCTGCATTACTTCTAATATACTTTCACTTAATACCAGTCTTACAATCAGTCATTATTTTACTTAAGTCCTATTCTATATATATATAAAACTTCCTACTATCAATCATACATAACATGTGATCATTTCACTTTTAAATTTTAAATACTACCGTTATATTTCTATGAGTTTGGAACCATTCCGAGATATCTGAAAATGAGATATCAGATCGATTTACCGTATTCACCAAATTTAATAATAAACCTCCCAAACTATTATAGTTATTACTTCCAATAACAATTTCGTTTATAAGGGTAAAAATGCCAAATTATATATTTAGGTTCACCCCAGACTCAAAAAAATATAATTACAATATTAGATTATCTGGATTATAAATGCCATTCTACACATTTATTTGGTATAATATAATTTCCATAACCTTTCGGAATTTAATGTTCATTTTATATTTTGAATATTACAATTTTTAATAAAAGTTTTATTTATTATGACTTAGTGCAAGGTCATAAATATAGGTCATTTTTATTGGAAGAAGGTATGATACTTAATAATCACTATATTTAATTTTTAGAGAGTCATTTTATTTTATTGAAGTCTACTTGAATTTAAATAATAATTGTTGACTTTTTGTTTATTTTTCTAACTTAATATGTATAATTTTATTTATTTATTATACTGGTCATAACAAGAATTGAGAATTGTATATTTTAGTAAAATATATAACTAATTTAGATAGTTTGGATTAATTATTCTCATTTGTGTTAATAGGAATTAAAAAAAGATACTATAAAGGTGTGGTATAATTTTAGATTCTGAGTGAAGCTGTACAAGGTTAATTGTTTTAAAAAAATATTTTTATTTTTATTTTGGTATTTTTTTTTCTTCTATGAACAATTATTCTAAAATTTAATCCAATCGCTACATGTGATATCAGGAAAACACTTTGATGTGGTAATATTTTCAACTTGTTCTATAACCCGTAAAAAAAAAAAAAACAATATAGAAATACTATATTAGTATAGTAGGTTACTTTCCAAAATTTTACCCCAAAAAAATGTACTTAGAAAAATATTAAAGGCTTTAATATCACATATTTGAGTATTATAAATATAAAGTTATATTTTTTTTTCGCGTACCTAAATTTCTCTGTGAATAATTATGTTATAATTTTTTTTGATTTTATCGATTTTTGATATTTATCCTTTATTTATAAACCTACTACATTTACTTCAGTAAGGTGATATTATATCTCGTACAAATGTTGTTTAGTATTGGGATTTTTTATACCCATGAGAAGTTTTGTTCTTAGTTATGCACATTTTGTTCTTTATTATTATACCTAGTTTTAATTATTTTAGCAGAACTTATATGAGAGAGTTAATCATAACCTCATACACACACACACACACACAACTATTAATTTTAAACATTCATATTAAAAGTTACATATAATAATATTTAACTCCTTATTAATTGTCGGTATCTAATATTTTTATAACATCAAAGTGAATAAGATAAAATTATATAAGTATATATTATATAAGTATATATATAATACATTATTTTGAAAAAAATGTCTGAAGATAATATAGAAACGGCGAAATGAGACATATAGAATTGCTGACGTCAGCATGGTCCTGTAACTCCTTCCCCCCATCAACAATTTATCAGAACATGTCAGCACAATTCAAACCCACTTTATCCCTAGGTACTCATTTAATAAGTATTCAAATCGTTTGATTAATATAAATTAACAATTTGAAAATATTATGTTAAAAGTAATTTAAAATTAGGAATATTGTTAATACCTATTACATTTTTATTTTTTAAACGTGTATTCATATTTCAAATATAATATATTGTAGAATTAACGTAGTTTAATGATTTTTATACCAATAGAAAGATAAAAATTTAAACTATGGTCGTAGTATCATATGCCAGTATTTTGGTATTAATCATAAACTAAAATTTACTGTATTAGCCAGTTCCGTATTCAAAATGACTTATTACACATAAAAGGTGTCATAAATATTTTTATAAATAATATTCGAGATATAAATGAAATGAAATAGTGTAAATACCTTAAGTTATATATTTGTTTACAAATTATAATGCTAAATTTCTTTTTCTCTAGTATTATTTATATAATTAATATTGGTCAAAAATAATTGGAAAAAAATTTGGAAAATTTATTGAAAATATTATAGAATTATACATGATACAAATTATGAAAATTTAAAATCTCTAGTCACACGATTTATTGAATTACAGGCAATCACGAATTGATTTCACTGCTTTAAATTTTTTTTTTTTACGTTTTTATCGAAAAATCTAAAAATTCCCTCTTGAATTAATTGCTTACTATAAAAACGGGTAGGTACCTACATATTAAACGAAATTATTTTATTCAAAAGTTGTTTTCACCAATAAAATATATAAGTACATAGACATCGTTGTAGAACTATAACTATAGCTTCCTCACTATACTCAGAGCTTAACATAATATAATTACCTTTTTTTATTATACTCTTAACAAAATTACTATTTCTGCAGTATTGCAGTAAAAATATCACAAATAACCAAAAATTGTGGAACAAAATCTATAAAGTATTAGGTACAACTATTTTTATCGAAAGACTATAAATAATTATAAATAATTATTATAGGTAATTGATATACTTATGAGTCATTTCCTTAACCAGATATTCAATGATAAAATCGTTAACTCAAATCTCGATATGCGAATTTTTTTTAATAACATAATATTATAAATACGCGGTTTTTATCATAAAAATGATTTTTATATGGTAAATAATATGAAATATATATTTATATTATAGTCCAGTACCTCAGTAAAATTAGATGAAAAATAGTTGAATTTTCCCGTACTGAAAACCTAATTTGACAGGCCTATTAGTATAGATTATAAATATTAAGATAAATAAAATAACAACGATAAAAGAACATAATTATTATCTAAAAAAATTATTATACTCAGGATGTATTAATACTAATTAATTTAATAGATTTTTTTTTTTTATTATAGCACCACCCGAAGAACATCAATTAACTGTAAATCAGTTTTGCGAATACTACCGTTCAAATTATACCTCTAATTTAAATTAAAAATTTTAACTATTTTGTTAAAACCACGTCTTGTTTTAAACAACATTATTGTACTAATATAATTATAATGGTTAATATAATATTTTAAGATTTTTTTCTCCTCTGCCATAACACCCAACTATTTGGGGTTGGCTATTATAAATATAAATAGATAATATTATGTTATACATTTTAAAAATAAAATTAAAATTGATTAATGTAACATGTTATCGACGTAATTTTAAATTAATTAATAAGACCAAAGAAATTCAGCGATTTACAGATGAATGAGAATTCCGTTGTCGAATCTGGACTCATCGTTCAAACCAAACGAGGGTCTAGAAACAAAGTTTATAGATTATAATAACCTTATAATATTATAATGAACTTAATTATATTTAACCCTTTCAGTCACGGTGGTATGATTCAAAAACCACCATTTTAATATTTTTTTCCCGGTTCTGTCATAGTGGTATCATATCAAAACCACTACCAAAACACGTGTTTGTTTCACTGTTATCAGTAATAAAAACTTCAGTGCTGTGCGACATACCGTTTGATAACAAACTCGAATTTTGAGTGTGATTTTTACATGCGATTAATGCTTATAAAGTTTTGTTTATTACTCGTATTTAAATCTATTAATTACGGATTATATGGAGTTTTTAAATAAGTTAGTACTTACAGATTATTATTATATCATTATAGTAATAATTAATTAATTATTTATTGGTTTATTTTATGATTTCTAGGTGATATATACGAAAACCACTGTGATGGACGACATTATTAACATAGACAACTTATCGCAAGATGATTTATTTGAATTATTTGAATGTTTACCTAGTGACAACGAATCAATTGTTGGCGATGAATCTGATTTTGAACCAGATGAACCTACTTATAATAACACCAGAATCAGCTTCATTAGCATTTTTTGATGACACAATATCATTCCAAACAAAAATAAAAATGGTCAAAGCATTGAAGTCTCGTGAAATTGAAAAAGAAGATAACAAACGAATAATTTTACAACCAAATGAAATTCACGAGTATTCTAATAAAAATATTGATGATTTTATATCAATCCAATCCAGTCATTTTTTTAATAGGTTTGGTATACCGTTGGATTTTTTAGATTTAGATCCTACATCGTGGAACCAAAATGACCAATATAAAATAGGGAAAGAATTGATAAATATTCTACACGTAGTAAACGATGTTGCAGAGAGAGGAGTCAAGTTGATTGAAGACTATAACAAGCTGATAACAAAAAACGAAGAACAGAAGCAATATTTACTACAAGTAGTTAGTTAGTATCGTCGTCGATACCCAGATTGTAAAAAAAGTACCTTGTTCAATAACTTTTAATAATGCAAATTTATAAATAAAATGTAATAATTATAAAAAATATATTTATATTTTACAAAATTTTTATTAAAATATATTAAATATGTTACATAATATATATTATTGATTAAACATTTTATTTCTAGTATGTATAATTTTCATCATGAACGCTAAAACTGTTTTTATCTTAATATTATATAAATCCGACTGGTCCAATAAAACAGTTAATTGAATGCAATAACTACTACTTACTAATTATTTTTATTAGAAAATTAATTTTACATCATTTCTATAAATAATATTTTTTCGTATTATCATTCGTTATTCAAATATATTTAAATAACCGTAAATAAACCAATTTTGTCAAATAAAAAAAAAAATTCGGTGTTTTGTCATTTTACTTGGGAAATAATAGATGTATGAAAAATATTGTAAATATATTTTTTATTAAAAATATTGTGACCCCCCCTTATCCCCGAAAGGAATAGGTTTGGCCAAAAACCCAAGGCAGGACTTGGGTCCACCGTAGGACCGAAGCTCAAAGTGGCCGGAGTCCAACGGATTTTGTTACCTTACAAACTAAACGGATAAGAGAGAAGAAAAAAAAATAAAAAATAAAAGTTAGAATTTGAAAATTATTTATTATTATTAATTATTAGATTATTGAATTATTAAAGTGAACAGTAGAATACATTGGTTTTGTGTCTGCGGTAGGCCGGGTAATTTACAAAGGTTATCTCGGTAGGTATATGACAGAATTATATAATATTACAATTTTATTACAGATAACAGACACAACAGCTATCTATATCGGGGAAA
>JAIPRL010007489.1:0-23320 GCA_025469235.1 Pemphigus obesinymphae
TTAATACTTCTCATACTTTTTGACAAGTTTTATGCCGGCTGTCGACCTGACGCAACCTCAATTAGTCGACTTCTACGACAGGCATGAGGAAACCGTGGAGGTATTCTTAGCCCCCTCCACAGGGATACAAACTATAGGTAAGTATAATAATATTAACGTTATTTTTTCTCAAGGAAATACTTACTTCCACAATTTTACAAACTACAATAAATATAAACAAATATAAATAAAAAAAACCAATTTATTTTGTTTTTTTTCCTTGAAAAATGTACGTGTACCTACGTACCTATGTATTGAACTTAAATTTCAAAAATAAAATATTAAATACAAATACCTAAATGGATCTACTATAAATATAATATTCTAGTTTTCATATGCTATAGGTACCCTACCTACCTATATACCTAGTGTTATGATCTTATCAATGTAGGTACCTACCCGTAGGTACTACAGAACTACAGAAGACAGAACAATATGATACCCATACTATCAATAGTAGGTATACGTTAAGATTATACTTTTTTTAAATTTAAATTATAGGTACAACTTATAGTTGTTCGAATAGTTTTGACATTTTTTTCTACCTTTAAAAAATAAGTTTTATAATTTGTAATTTATTGTATTTACTATTTTTAGATAAATGTAAAAATAAATGCACCATGATATTTTCTTATATAAAATTCTCATACCAAACGATAGGTAAGTCACATCATTTTTCCTCATTTTAGCACATTTTTAACATTTTTACGTTCAGTGTCGCCATGGTGACAAAAATTATGTAAGTAACATATTATTATAAGAAATTTGCAAAAAATATTATGGTACAATTTATTTATTGACGTCTATAATATATACCCGACTAATAATGCCTTGATTGATTTTTTCGTTTTATTATGTTATTTAAATAAATTAAAATTATTTTGCTATATATAAGGGTTTTTTTTTACTATATATAAAGAGTGTTTTTAAAATTAACACCGAAAATTCGTACACATACTTAATGAGATGACTCAATAATGCCGAAAGTTTTGACATATTTTTCTACTTTTAAAACCTAAGTTTATTTCCATAGATTTTCCGATTCGACTTTCTGTGGCCCTAAAATGTACCATACCGTGCTTGTCGAACACCAAATGAAACAGTTTTGTGTAACCGTTCACGACGCCATTCCGCGGTCCAAATCTCGTATCTAGAACGTCAACAATACGCAAAAAGAAAACACATTCAGAACCGGAATTTTATTACTTTTTTTTTTTAGTTAGTATTCCATAAAAAGACATGAAAAAAATCGGTCTGCAGTAGGGTGTGAAAATAGGTATATGTAGTAGTAGGTACCTATACTTCTATCGTCCGGTAAGTGGATATGTTATACCATTGATTATAAATTACTAAGTAATATATATCAATGGTTATACTTGAAACTTAAAGCAATAATAAATAATAATTTCTCTCGATAAAACGATTCTGAGCGAAGCTGTATATTACACGAGTATAATATGGCTAATAAAAAAATACGTCAATATATACAATAGGTATATATAATACCTATATTATTGGTAATTATACATATATAGGTAATATTATAAATTTTCCATTTGGTGTACATTTCGAGTTTTTGGCATTTTAACTTACCAATTTATAATAATTTTCGGTCTTTTTTGGTGATTATAAATATTATATACCTGCCTATAAAATTATACATTATATATACTATATGGCTGTATAGTCGATACCACATGACTAGTTTATTTTATCCTATTCTAATTTACAACTTTTCGTGATATTTCCCTCATAAAAGGTGGGTTTTCTTTACGCTTTTGAAAACTAATTAGAAAACAAAAAAATGTCCCTTATGAAGTACCAAATAATAAACAATAAATTTATTACTTATAAATTTCCTATCGAAAATTTCTATACCAGAAAACTCTTACTTAACTCCTTCTTTCCGAAAAAGTGTAAAAAATAAAAACATATTATTGTAATACTAATACGCTCATGGCTACGCTCAAAATATAAAATCCATCATTCCAGGCAGATAACTTGGGTTTAGTGTATGAAATAGAGGGGTAGTGCATGAGGTCCGGTACCAGCTACTTTTTAAAGAACATAATATAGGCAATTTAATTCACATATTGTGCGGCCATATCATTTCTATAAAAAATATATATAATTTATATTATATATTTTATATAATTTTCATCATCTCATCACTAAAATTACTTCACGGGAAAAGTGAGCACAGCACATTATTGTAAAATGTAAGTACATATTTGAATATTTTTTTTTTATTATTATTTGAGAATAAATTTTTTTAAGTTGCAATTTAACTTCTTTTGTGATTTTAAATATATTTTTAGCTATACAATACTAAAAAAAACACGATTATTTTTGAAACAATAACTGCAGACGATGGAAAACACATTTTATAAATCAAGTTAAATGCACGAGCTGTACTTTTAAGTCACATTTAGGCTTTAAGTTAAAGAAAAAAAAAATAGCTAAAATCAATTAATTTGACGCTTAATTAGTCGTAATCATTTTTCCCGAAAAGATATAAAGCGGAATTTTACGTTTAAAATAGTATATACCGGCACCGAATATTTTTTTAGAAGGATAAAGATGCATTTTGAAATTTATTATCTTATATAATGATGATATCTAAATGAAATTCCCCATTTTCCTACCTATTTTGTTACATAGGGGTACTTTTATATAAATGTCTAGATTAGGTACATATTTAGCTTAAAATAATCAAAAATGATCAACATCCGTCAATATATTAGTGCCAAAACAAATAGGCGCTATTGATATAAACTTCAAGTCTAGTCTTTAAAATGATTATTTTTTAAATTATAATAAAATAATCAAAGTTGATTTTGTTGAAAACGTACTTTCATATAGGTACTTATCTCGTTTTTTACTCGGAAAATTGAAAAAATGGCTCTACTAGATAATTTCATTATAAGTAGGTGAAATTTTCTGTCAGAAATATTCTGATCTATAAATTCCTTTCCTATTTTTTCTACTCAGAAATAAATAAAATATATGTTTTATAATAATAAATAAAAATACATTATTGTAAAACCAATACATTTCTTAATCCTGGAATTTTTAAATTTTGAGTGCAACTTATATCATAATATACCTATGTACTATGTAGGTACATTTTAGTAATTTTAGCATAATATGAAAAATAATAATATATAGGAAATGTACGTAAGTACCTATAATGTATATAATATAAAATATTTACAGAATACATATAATGTATTAAGAAATATATTGTACAAATTTGACCTATTATCAAACGAATACCTATGTAGGCACTGATAATTCGTAGATTTACCAATTAATATAGGAACTATAGCCAGTGTTATTGTTTTTAAAACTATGGAAAATATAAATTGATTTTGTTTAAAACATTAACTTTGTTTTTAATCAAATTAAAATTATAATGTATGTACTCGTATATTCATAATCGATATAAATAATAAATAAATATCTATACCTATTGTCACAGAATAATGTATTACTATTTCCCTACTTACCTACTATATATTATGTAATACGTATAGAGTAATTAAATTTGAATTATTATTATTATTAATATTATTATTATTTTTCAAAGATATTTGCTGACAGTTGGCAAATAAAATATAAAATTATTACATAAAACAAATGTTTAAAAGATTTTTTTTAATAATCCTGACTATAATAATTGATAGCTATTCTATAATATAACTGATTTTTATATTTTATAGCACTGCAGATACCATTGTCGTCGAATTAAGATTTATTATCATGATCCACTGTCGTTTGGAAATACCCGTCCAAATTTTTTCTGTTAGATACCTAGCTGCTGCATGTATATCCTATCTATCAAAATCGAAGTTCAAAATAATGACTAGGTATAAGCTTATATTCCTCGTGTTTTCAAATGATCAATTAAACATCGATTAACTAATTAAAGCTGTTATTTTATTCATCACATCCAAGTTGATGTTCACCAAAAAAAAAAAAACTCATGTTTGATTTGATGTGTCCGCCGGAAAATCACCACCATCTTGATGTGGCTTATTGATTATTTAATGTACCTATTCAATATTTTTTCTGATCACTGTTGTTTAAAATTTAAATAATATTAACAATTATTTAACCACGATTGAAATAATATTATTTTTAATAACCGTGATTCGTCATTGAACGTGGTATAATTATATGGATACATCAAAATTGAAATTATAGACAATTATTACATTAGATATAAGGTATATACACAATAATGTGAAAAACAGATTTTTTTATTCATTCATTAAAAACCACGTAGATTAAATAAAGTTCGGAAACAAGTCAAGTTTACTGGACATGCTTTTTTTGGAGAATATGAGTTTTGACGTGTTACTTGAGTGTTTGAAAAAATTTACAGTCGGACCATATAGGCGTCTATTGAGGGGAGGGGTGCAAAAGGGAGACATGTTCTTCCTGGCTTTTCCGTACTTACTGTAAATAATTGAATTATTATTAAAAATACTTGCATACTTTCCCAATGTATACGAAAGAATTTTTTTTTTTTTTAGTGAAGTTTTTGAAGTTTACTCAGCCCCCGAGTTTTCCTAGATAGACGTCCTTAATGTTTTAGCGATTTGAGTTTTTTATGATTATATAAAACGACATATTTTACGTTTTGCTTTCATTCAAACAATAATAGTTTATATATTATTAATATTTTTAACTTCTTTTAGCTATAATATAGTCATATAGACTATAAACCGGTTGGGTAATTCGCTCGCTTCGGAGTTTAATTCGAAAATATCCACCGATTTGTTGTAAAACACTACACTGAATAAGTACCTAATAGCATTGATTATATATAATCAATCCTAATGGTCATTAAGTTAAATATGGTTTATGTGTAGGTACTTCTTTCATTGATAAAAATTATGTAGGTATGGCATTTTCTACGCAACGTAAAATATGTATTTTATATAATCATGAAAACGTAAAATCGCTATAACTTCAAAAGTCCGACTGCAAGTTTTTCAAACACTTGAAAATAATAAGTTATAAGTCATTAAGCTTGTTTTCTAAAACAAAAAAAAATAAAGCGTCCAGTTAACTTGATTTATACCAAAGTTCCTGCAAATTAGTTTAATTTTGAATGAATAGGTGGACAAAATAAG
The DNA here is from genome assembly GCA_025469235.1 of Pemphigus obesinymphae. Classification (NCBI taxonomy): domain Eukaryota; kingdom Metazoa; phylum Arthropoda; class Insecta; order Hemiptera; family Aphididae; genus Pemphigus; species Pemphigus obesinymphae. The sequence continues at coordinate 5,181 of JAIPRL010007489.1, forward strand.
ACTATTTATTCAACTTGTATTGTATTCAGATCTTTATAAGAACTATAACCTTGCTTCGTCTAGTTTTCATCAGAGTGCAACAGATTTTACATACATGTCACAAGAAAATTGTGAAAAATACTACGGAAGTCCAACAATTTGAGATATTCAATATTTTATTCATATATTTTTTATTATATAGGTAGCCATAAATTGTACAAATATTATAATACTGCTGGTTTCAAAAACGCTAGAACTCAATAATTAATATTGGTGTAATTATATGTAAAATTATTAGATTTTTAACACGTTTAAAGTTCTTTTTGGTGTACATGTAATATTTTTTTTTTAAAGATTTTAAAAAAAAAAATAAAAAAAAATAGAATTTTTCAAAAATATTGAATTTAAGACAATCCTGTGAAGAACTTAATATATTATTAATTAACCATATTCTTTTGATAAATTTTTACAACTATTCATTTGTGTTAGTATATTATAGCCATAATTTGAAAGGTTAGTAAGTTCCCACATAGCATTTCTCAATGTTAAATTTTCTATAAACGTTGAGGCTGAATTAAATTTCAAATGTTCGAAAAATAAGATTTAATAAAACTAAAATAAATGTTTATTTTTAAACATTTAAATTAGAATAAATTGTCAATATTATATACTTATAATTTAGTTTAAATACTAAATATTAAAAAGTTAATCTTTATTAAATGCTGAATAAATGTGCGATGACTAACATTTAAATAGAGTATCATAAATAATGTTTATTAAGCCTAAATCTGTAAATGTTTATAATAGGTTACCAAGTTAACATTTTGTGCACATTAAATTAAAATTGCATTGTAAATACTCAATCATTAACATTTATTAAATGTTTAATATTATACTCACAATTCACATTATTTGTGGTAGGTATTTTATATATATATACCTAGCTATATTATTAAAATAAAATATGTTCATATATAATATTATACCTATATATAAATATTATTTAGTTACACCTGCATCGTATATTAATTCTGTGCCTGCAACGTCAACCGATTTTCAAGCTCTATTATATATTATTAAATAGGTACAGTCTATTGTTTATGTTCTGTGATATTGTATTTTTGTAACAATATACATAATATCTTTATATTCTTTCAAACCCGTGTGTACCGACGATAACAATATCTTGTGTTTTGTTCGGCAATACCTATACTCTAATAATATACCGATTACTGCAGTTATTAATATTTAATAATTTGACTACGTGATACCCATAATTTGTCATCTCTGTCCAACTTATTATTATTCTTTGTATATTATTTTGAACTTCTTTAATTGTACCTATGTAAATGTAAGTTTATTCTTTGTAATGTATAATTTGATTACCAACCAGAGCATTCTTCTTCTTATTATTAAATATTATATTATATTTTTTAATTATTTTCATTATGTATAATTTTCAAATTAAAACAAAATTATGCAAATATAACTAACTAGGTACTACACTGTGTGCCTAGTTTAAACAGTAATACAGTTTTTTATCTGACAATTACATTTTCATCACGCGTCTTGAACAATAAATTTAATTAAAAATTTATTGATGATTTTAAATGCTATCTGCACTTAAAATGCTACTGGAGTAATTCAAAATACAAGACATATAAATAAAATAATCAATTTAATCAAGTATTTTTAAATAATGATTTAATTTTGAATACATTTTTATTATTGATGTTTTTTTTGAGAATAATAATAAATAACAATAAAAATTAAATTTTATAAAAAAATTTAAATAATTGTATAATATCTGTAGGGTTTGCACACTTATAAATATTAAATTATATTATTATAATATAAATTAATTGAAGTAGAAATTACACTTGAAATTAAAAACTATTCCATGTAGGTATTAATAAAATATGTAATAATTACTAAATAATACAAAATATATAATAGTAATATCAATATGAAATGTACCTATAGATACCATTGAAATTTGGTTCTATTGTCCATTTTATTCAAATATGTGATTAATTATACCTACTAATCTACTATATTTGTTACATTTAAAATTGCTTATACCTACTTTAAATATTTACCATAAAAGCCAAAAGTTGTAAGCTAGTAAAAGTAAAAGCTTAAGTATAGGTACAATTTAATATGCATACCTGTATAAGTATACAAATGTAAGTAGGTACCTACCATTATATGTGGGTTTTTATATAAATTTATTTGTCGATGTGTGTATTAATGGAAAAGCTATCTGTTAATCTTGAATTTTTAAAATCATGTATTTACATTCAATATCGTGTATATTCTAATATTCATATTTCGTGGACAAATTATCGACAATATAAATAGGTACCAATTTTTGTACTATCAATGGGCTCATTTAATAAGGATTTTTGTTAAAAAATGATTTACCTACAATTACTAAATCTCCAAATTTATGATAACAAATGTTTCCAATTTTAACAATTTGTTTACATTTAGTGAATATATAATTATCTGAAGTGGTATTTATTTTATGTTTTTAAAATCAAAGTATTATATTGTGGATTGACTAAATAGTGTAAAAAGGGGCTATTACTATGTGGATTTTTCAATATACTATCAGAGCTATTTGTACCAGTCGATTTCTGAAATTAAAATTTTTCCACATACCTTTTTACAGCTTGCTGTAGTGATTGGGTGGCTTTTCTTATAGTTTTTTTTAGTATTCTCATATGGTTCTCAAAAGGAAATGTGCTGACATTGTCCAAGAGACCAAAATTGTTATAATCATCAATAAGATGTTGAAGCGCATGTATGTTGTGCGATGCATGTTCTGGGCCATAAATTGAACAAAATTCATTTATAAAATATTTTAAAAGTTTAACACAAAAATTAAGCATTTTAGTTAAATTTGGAGAAAGTAAAATTGTCAAGCAAACATGAAAACTGGACCTATATGTAAAACAAATTGGCGGAACTGGTTTGCTTTAAAATTAGATATATCGTCTAAACTAATAGGTTTCCTATTCAAATCAGAGGTAATACAATATTTTAAATTTATAATATTGGAATTTAATTCGTTCAATTTTATTGAAGTAATTCTAACATTTTTTGGACCTTTAGATTTTGGGAACAACCACAATTTTAAAAGTTTTTTGGTAGGTAACGCATAAACAACAATGATGCATATAATTTAAACTAAACACATTAATTATATTGATATTTGGTACATTTATCAAAATTAACATTTCAGTATTAGTTATATGATATTTTTTCTGTATTTTACTTATAAAAGATTCATATGTTCGTTTTGTTTCATCAACAGGAAAACAAAGTCGATTATGTTTATAAATGCCCTGTGTTTCACATCTGGTACAAGAAAAAAAACCCGAGTGGCTTTTAATCTTTAATAGGAATGATTTGGCAGGTGCATCACATACAATAGTATCTAATATTTTTTATTTGTTCTATGTCTTACTTAACTTCTATGTTGAATATATTTAATTACCTATTCAATTTACTAGATGATAGCGAGAATGAATTATGAACTATTAAGTTAATATAAGAACATTTAAATAGGGTAATTAAGAGGGTCATAATATATGTTTCTTGGCATTAAAGAAAATTAATTTTTTTCTTTTATATTTTGAAAGGTAATTTTTTTAGAAATGTTTTATGCCCACAACAAATTCAGTATCTAAAATAAATTTGATATACTTATGCCTATTTGAACGAATCTAGTGTCACTGCTCGATAATCGCACCTAATAAATCAAATTTCCAAATTTTAATATTTATTAATAATCATTATATGAATTTGAATTATCTAAATTTGATTTATTATATTTTATTTTTTTAGTGAGATTAGTGTGCAGACTGTATAACACTTCATGAAGATGAAATAGCCAATTTACTCAGTGAAGATATTGACAAAATATATGAACAAACTGAACAAGTTTTAAATGAAATTGAATTATAAAATTTTGGCGATACTAAAATTTTTACTGGAGAGTTCTAATTTTTCATAAATGTTCACTACCGTTGGAAAGTTTTCGGACAGGGTAAATACATGTGTAAGTAGTATGTTATGGTTTGTTCTGGGACAAGGCCTTACCTTCAAACATTAAGTTAGGTAAGGTTAGGATTTTTTCCTATATAGGGCGATAGTTCAAAGGTGTGGCCCTTGTCCCAGAACGAACTAAAACAATCTATACTTACCCTGTATATTCCTGTCTTGAAATTTTCAGACAGTAGTGTATACACTATACATACATGTAGGTACCTATAATAAAATAATAAAATTATGTTTATTAAATTTGTCTATAAGTGTTTTAGTACATAATCATTATATGTTCACTTTTTACAAATTTATTATTATTATATTAAGAAAATACAAATAAATGATTAGTTCTAAAATGCATATAGAAAAAAAATTATATTAGGTACCTATAAAAGTTATGAATATTCTAATTATTCTAAATAATATTATTTTTTATTTCTGATCAATTGGCCAAATTCAAAAAAATCTAAATGGCCTGTAAAAGACTCGGAAGAAAGAAGAAAAACGTATCTAAACCAGAAATTAGGCAGCTTCTGCCATACATATGTCTGAAATTTATAGTTATATAAAGTTATGTTAATATAAAATTTCCTCAAAATGTTTTCTTATTATTTGCACCTATGACTTTTCTTATTTTATAACTTACTCATCATTAGGAAGGTAACTAACAACAAGTTCTTCCAAAGCTGGATTATCTACAACAGTAATTGTTTTACTTGAACCAGTGTCTATAACATTTGATATATTAATATCATTACTTTTATAATAAATATTTTCATTGTTACGAATTATATACATTTTAATATATAATTAATGGAAGAAGAGAAATAATATTATTTACTCGGTATTTTGAAGATAAGTTGTATGCAGTTGTTTATTTGTATCTTTACTTCACTCTCAAAATTCACTACTTATTTCGGATATTTCACCAACACTATTTACTTCACTCATAATATCTATTATAGAAATAGCATACAGCTATAATTTTCATTGATGCCTCGGTGAAAATTTAAGCACATTTTGAATTAATGGCTTAAAATAAGCATCCGGTTCAAAATGCAATGAATATATATATACTTTAACACACGTGTAATATAATATTATTTATTAATAATTAATAACAACAATGTTTTAGTCTATTTAAAAAAAAATTATTTAATATTTGTATTATTTCATATACCTATATATTTTTTACTTAGTATGTTTATTATTTGTTTAATTACCATTATTATTTATTTTAAAATTACTTTATTGTTATATATAAATTATTATTTTCACTTCTCGGCACAATATTATAGTGTATGAGAAGTTAGAATAGGTAATACAAGTAATTATTTTATACCTGTATTCTGTAATATATATTCAATGGAATTTTTTGTGCATTTAATATTATACCTATGTATATTAATTGTTATTTTGTTATCTTATCAAAACTAAATATATTACTTATATTATAATTATAGTGAAATAATTTAAAAATTGTATTGAATACTTTTAGAAATATTCAAGACATTTTTTTTGGTGTGTTAAATAAATGATAAATAATTGTGATTATTTAAAATTATTAAACATTGTTTCTTTTTATTATTTTCCATATTCCAAATTTGTTTGATCAAAATGTTTCTTTAATTAGAAGTAATTTAAAAGTACTGTAAATAATTTTGAATTTTCAAGCTAATGTTTTATATAATTTATATATCTCACCGTTTTTAATGTTTAAGTTTGATTTCCCACAAGCATCGACCCAAATTTTTGTTATATTTTCATCTTTTGGAAATCGATAGAATCGGACATGATTAGGTGTTTGGTATTTCAAACTTCGGCTACAACTTTTACATATAACTACCAAGCACCACAGCATTGTATTTAAAGACAATAATAATTGTATTAAAATAACAAAATTAAAACACCTCAAATATAAATAATATTAATATATTAAATTTTAATCCCAATTTAATATAATACCTATAATATATATCGATTTTATTTTAAATTGTGATTTTAATTACTATAATAATAATAATAATAATAATGCATATATTTTGGTGGGCCAGTAGTAGTTAATAGTTTTGAATATTGTCACAGAATATATGATATTACCAAAGAATAATATTATAAAATTTGTGATAACTTATCAGTTATTATTTTCCTCGGCAGATGACGTAGACCACATGCGCAGATCGAGTTGCTGACATACCAAGATATTTAGCCATGATATCAATTACATCACATCCAAGATCTATAGCCCCGTAGTCCTCATCTGGTCCAGAAATAATTTGTCTATAAATAATTGTAATTAATGTCAATAAATTATATTACAATATTTGATATAATATTAGTTTACCTATTAAATTTTAATCGTATTTTAGATTCTTAATGGAGCTTAGAACTCTAGTGGCAAAGAAGCTAGTAGCTTTATTATAATATGTATGTTTTATTTTTCTGAAAACAAATTTTCGACTAGAAGATTTATTCAATCATTACACATGTACATATATTCAATAATCTAATTTGAATGGAATGGTATTTTGAAAAATTAATTTTTAGATTTTTTCAATATATTTTTTTTTAATAAGTAAGGAAAAACTAAATAAAAAATATGTAAAAATGGTAAATCACAGTTACAATGAATTTTATTGTTTCTTCTAAATTCCAAAAATTATGATTTTTGAATTTTTAAATCTACACTACATAATATTTAATTTAGAACTAAACCGACGGTAATAAAATGTTTAAATTTTGGGCTATTTATAGAAATTCTTAAAGTGTAATTTTGATTTTAAGACTTTAAAATTTAATACAAAATTGAATGTTTTTTTTTTTTTACAATCCAAAGATTGGTTGAACGATTAATGATGTTTTTCTCCACTTATAATCCACTTCAGCTCCCAGTATGTTCCTATTCCGGTATCTTCCATCACCTGCTTCAGAAATGGAGTTTTAGGCCTTCCTCTTCCAGGTTTTCCTTCGATTTTTCCCTCAATTATTGTAGTTATCCAAGGACTATTCCTTGTTACGTGTCCGATCCATGCTTTCCTCCTCAGTCTTAGAGTATTCCATATTGAGTTTTGGGTATTCATTCTCCTGAAAACCTCAGCATTTTTTATCTTTACTGTCTATGATATTTTTAGCATTCTTCTCCAACACAATACTTCAAAGGCTTCTATCTTGGCTTTTTCAGCCTTCATTATTGTCCAAGTCTCTGCTCCATATAGAGCTATGCTCCACACAAAGCTTTTTATAAGCTTAGTGCTTTCCTGGTGTCCAGACTTATTCTGTTTGAAGTAAAAAGATTTATTTTTGTATAATAGGCCTGTTTGGCTTGCGCTATTCTACATACTATATCTGTATGGTTATTCCCATCGCTTGTGATTTTGCTCCCCAGGTATGTGAAGCTTTGAACTGTCTATATAAATATAAGGATCTTGGTTTTCCTTTGATTTATTTTCATGTAGTATTCTAAGCGTGTCGTTCATTTTTTCGAGCATGTTAGTTATGCCTTTTTCACTTTCTCCGATTAAAGCAATATTGTCCGTGAAACGTAGCATTTGCACAAATATTCCACCTATCTTTACTCCTCCAATGTTTTTTTTTCTTATTTCTTTTAAGGCTTCTTCTATATATAGATTAAATAAGGTAGATAGGTTGCACCCTTGTCTTACCCCCTTAGTAATTTTAGCCTCCACCTGGTTTTACCTTTTTCAGCTTTTATAACTGCGATTTCATTGATGTACAGATTATATATAATTTTTCTATCGTTATAGTCTATTCCAATGTCTTCCATAATCTTAAAAAGTTTTGTCCATTTAACATTATTCAAAGCCTTCTCCAGATCTAAAAAGGCAATAAACAGTGGTTTGTTGATTCTAAACATTTTCTCTATGATTATTCTTAAGCATATTATCGTCTCTCTAGTGCCTCTATTTTTCCTGAAACCAAATTGGTCTTCTATCCTTTTATGCATTATTTTTGTGAGAATCTTAGAAGCACATGTTATGAGGCTAATTGTTCTGTATTCTTCACATCTCTCTGAAAATCTCTAAAAATGGTAAATCACAATTACGTTGAGTTTTATTGTTTCTTCTAAATTCCGAAAATTATGATTTTTGAATTTTTAAATCTACACCAAATAATATTTTATTTAGAACTAAGCTGACGGTAATAAAATGTTTAAATTTTGGGCTATTTATAGAAATTCTAAATTTTTAATTCTTAAAAAGTGTAATTTTGATTTTTAAGACTTCAAAATTGAATACAAAATTGAATGTACGTCATTGTAATTATATTTAAAAATTGCAAAACTTGATTGTCACAATTTGATTTTATAGTCATTTAAAATTTTTCGGCAACATTTATTGTTTTGATATAATGTTATTCAAATTCAGGATGGGGAGATGTATTCGTAATTTTTACAAAGTATGTATTTGTATAGGTATTACATTAAAGTTCCATTCATAATCTTTTTATTTACATTATATCGTTATTTTGCCATAAGTAATTGCATTTTGATGTATTGAAAATAAATATTCGAAATTGGTACTGCAGTTAAAAAATTTATTACTGTGTATTTGTATGTGAATACATATTTTTTTAAATTATTTTTACAATCTTCAATAAACAAAATATTACAGTATACTATATGAAAAATTATTTAAGCAAATATATAAAAAAAATACGCATACATACCCAGTATTTTTTAATGTTATTTAAAAAATGTTTCATATTTTAATACCTTAGCCTAAAATAATATATATATAAATTAAAAATGAATACCTTGAATTTTCGAAAATTAAATGTCGACGTTTTATTGTATTTTTGCAGTATTCTTCTATTCTTATAAATTTTTTTGTAAATATTCCAGGGATATTTGTAATTTTTTTTATGTAAATTTGTAATGTATTTCGGGCCACAATTATATGATGTTACTGCTGAGTTACATCTTGCACCATAAGATCCTATAAGTATTTATATTATTTTAATTTTATATCAAATATATTCATTATAGCCATGAAAATGCAATGCACAATTACACATTTTTGAAGGAAAATTAACTCATTTTCCACCTAGATATTTGGCAACTACACTATTAAACCCTTCCACCGTATTGTTATTTACATTATATATTAGACTATGAGTGTGATGGGCAACAATATTTCTTGTTCCTAATATCCTCCATAGTCCACATCTTTCCATTTGAGGAACCAAATTTACCTCATTTTCTTTAGGAGCCGTGCAAAAGTAATTATAAATATAAAACATTAAACAATAATTACCCGCCATTATTTCCTAAAAAAAATTAAATTTTTGAATTATATACCTTGTGCAATCAGTACAATCAATCTAAAGACATGATATGGATTATTTATTATATCCTGTTTCAACAGTGCAACTTTTTCATTATAATTCTACAATAGCATATTTTTTCTGAAAACTATTGCCTTAGTAATTGCACACCTATTTAAAATTTACGCAGATAATTTAAATAATAAATTAATACAAATACAAATTTATTTAATATGCCTACAATATATATCAGAGACGCTATTTTAGTGCGCATTATGAAAATTACAAATGTGTAAAAATACTTATATGAATTTAAAAAATGGGTGGCTATAAATACATTTCTAACTTCTAAGTATCTATATTATTCTCAATATATTTTTGGTTTTAAGGGATTTCAGAAAATTATATTTTATCAGTAAAAATTCTAATAAGTAAGCTATTATACTGTATATTATTATTATTATTTATATTATACCTTATAACCTTATATCAATAGTATATATTATAATATGTAGGTATATATAAACCGCATACCATAGATTATTTGGGGAAAAAAGGAACCAACTACCCATATATTCTGTGTTATGTAAATTTATAATAGATATAATAGTTATAAAAGTACAAATAAACTATAAGGAGTTAAGAATCGAAACTTGAAAACTTTAAAATGTCTGCGTACCTATAATGCCACCGCACTTACCTCATTTAAGTCGCTTAGTTTTGATTGTCACTGTTTAAAGTCACTTCATTTTTTTCCTTCAAACTTCCAAAAGTACGTTTAATTTTTTTTTGTTTTGATAAATAATGACGATTTTTATTGCCAAAACGATAATTTTTTTTTTTCACTCATATTTCTATTTAGATACACACTGGCAGTCACACAATTATAAAGTGAAACAATTTATATTATAAAGCTCCTAATATTAAAAAAGTAACATAATTAATAAAATAAGTACAGTATTCGTTAGGCACATTAATTTTAAATATAGTTCAGTTATACCTAAAAGTCTACCTTTAGTTATATATACGCTCATACACAAAATTAATTCCCATAAACAATGGTATTACTATTTATTCCACATTCATTCAATATATTGCACAAAATCTGAAATTTTAGGCACAATTATAAAAAAAAAACTAATATAATAGGTATATAGTACTATATTATGGTATATAAGTAGGTACCATACTATATACCTATAGGTACAAAACTGTATATATTAAATAATACATACCTATATGTGATGGTGTATGCGTTTTAATTCATTCATACTATTTGAAAAATACTTGGAATTCCATATTTATATACATAATTCACAATATTATATAACTAAAAATAAAAATAAATTTAATAAAGTACATAGCAAGTTATCGCAACAAAAACATAAGTAATATACCTACTATTTTAAATAGAGTTGTAATAATTTGCATTTTTTATTCAATAATGAGCAAACGTGATTCAATAATATTTCTTAATACCTATATATAAAAATATGACTGAGAATTTATTCCATTATGATTATCAAATTTGATCTATGCCTCCATAGTACATCGTTTCAAGCCAATCATCAAACTATTCTAAAATACAATAAAAAAAATATATATATTAAAATAATATAAATTGTAATCATACATATTTGACTTAATATTACTAAATTATTAGTATTAAATATAAGGACAGAGTGATGTAATCTAATATGACAGTTTTAAAATATTAAATTTACTATTTTTAACACAGATCTACATTCTGTTAATAATACATATTTTGATAATCATGTAGTGCATTACATTTAATTATTGTTTTTATAACGGTTTGATGAATATATCCATGAGGATTTAATGTTGAGTACGCTCTCCATTGGTCACTATAAATTGTCGTTCCAGTTTTTATTTCTCGTTTAATAATTGGTATAAGAGTTTCTCGGTCCCATTTTTCTACAATAAAATATCGGTTTTCTAGTAGTAAGTCTGGCCCGTTTCCAACAAATTCCAAACACCCACGGACCTTGCATACGATTCCCGTAATTTTTATTTGTTCTTACTGTTTCATTTTCGTCAGAACTTTCGTCATTGAATTATTTATTTCTCTTAATGGCTGATGGTCTCCACATTGTAATCGACTACGGTTATACTTCCTTTTTCCTTGGAAAAGGGATTCATCTATTTGGACAGTACAACCATGACCACCCATTTGCTCTCTTTTTGAAAAACAATATACTGGTATATCTCTGCAAAGATTACACCAAACAATGATGGTGTTTTTGCTTCTGCCAGTCCAATTTACAGCTTGATTTACTGGAACTAAATTAATCCAGAACCAAACTATTTCCATTATTTCACATAATGAGAGATGACTATTACAACGGCCGTTAAGATCCATGTACGTAAAAAGTCATTACCCCTACAAATCGATTGGTAAGTCTGGCAACCTCGTTTTGTGCATCGTTATGTTACAACCTTTTTCATAGATTCATCAGTTTTGTTTTTTACTACTTCTTAAATATTCCACAAGTTGACCATTACCATAAAACACAGTCTTTTAACTTTATGTATGTCATCGGATTATCGGCCAGTAATAATCCTCGGTCTTTTAAATATTGAACACATGTCACTTCGTCTCTTATAATAGTAACCAATAAATAGTATTTGTCATTTTTAAATTTTAAAAATTCACACACGCAAAATAGAACTCACAAAAGTACGAGCGCACACGACTTCTAATGAAACTAGAACTGTACTGCTGAAGTCAGTAAAGACGAGTATTAATGATTGAAAGTAGTAGTGAACAAAAATGGTATAAAATGTCCATAATGCCAATAACCGTGATAAAGAAACTCGTAGGTCAATACAATCTTATCGGTAGATCGACTAACATTTGTAGGTCGCGTATTAGACCATTACCTAATATTTAATGAAATAAACCAAAAAAAAAAATTTTTTTTATCAGATATCAGAAGATATAAGTACTTACCTACGTAGAAATTAGTAATTTTTCAAATTATAATTATTATGTTATATGAGCTGGAGATATATTATAGAGTCTCAATAAACAAATACATGTTAAATATAATTATTTAGCTGTTTCATTTAGAATGAAAAATGTATTGTTATTTTGCTATCATATATTATACTGAAAACTGTATTATAATGTTAAGAGTAGGTACTTAAAACTTACCCACATTTTGATTCTATGATTTTGAAGACCACGTTTATTTATGTACACGACTTCTCATGTATTACGTAACTATTTGAAATATTCATCATATATCTACTTAAATGTTAGATTGTTAGATATTATTAGATCCACATAATGCACATTGCACACACGAATACGCGATGCACGTCTTTACAAAATTTAAATAATCAAACGATTATTATCAGTTTTCCTTAGTAAACCTTATCAGTAAACCTTGTGCCATAAATGTTATTAGTAGGTAGTACCGTCATAATTCAAAATTCAAATCATTGATAAATTATTCAAATATAATTATAAAGAATATAATTATTAGTTATCGGGTATTATTGATGGATTTTATGATAAACTGTACGTTATAGATCATGATATCAGTAGGTAGTACTCCAAATTCCAAATATCTTTAAATTTAACGCTAATCTAAAACAGTCTTGATGTCTTCGTTTCCCAATCAAGGTCAAATGTATAAATTGTATATACTGGACAATGGATATACTATAGGGGAGTCAAAGATTATCCTAAATTGCCCGCTGTAAGCGATTAACGAACTCGGTGTTGTTGCTTCCAGTGTCCTCGACAACGTAATACTAGAATCATGACAACTTATATCCTAAACTACCGATGATGGCTTTAAGAACACGGGGTTCGAGTTGCAAAGAAAACAGTAACCTGGACACCGTGGGTGGATAACAGTCTCGGTGTCCTCACCATCGATTTCATCGCTTCCAGTACCATTGACTTCCAAGCTCGGTAAATAGCACACTGCAATCGTGTAACATTTCCGATGTCTTGTAAATTTATCACACCTCAGATTTCTTCATTTCCAGTGTGTTCGCTACCCGTATTCCCGATTACCAAGCTCGGTAAATTGTTCACTGTAATCATGTAAAGTATCCGATGTCCGGTAAATTGACTTTATCACCTGTTTCTTTCCTTTGCTTCCGGTATCCTCGCTTCTAAACCTAGGTAAATTACCCGCTGAATGCGGGTAACACTTCCAAAACAAATTAAATTGCCCGCTGTAAGTGGGTAACACTTCCGTTGTCCTTGCTCCTGGAGAGCTTTACAATTGGACACCGAAGGTGTTTTAGAAAAAACTGTATAAGATTCCAAAAGTGTAAATGTATGTACCTATATGCTACGTGCTCATGAAATTGTCAAGAGTATTTCTGTGCTTGAAGGTTTACATTTAGCCAATGAAGCGTGGAATATAGTTAGCACAATCACAATACGTAACTGTTTCCGACACGGTGGATTCTATATCAATCCAAAAGAAGTTGAAACCCCTGTTGTAAGACCCGCCGACCTATCAACCGAATTTTATGATGAATGGATTAACATTGAAAAAAAAAATATTGTAATAAAATATGACACTTTATTATCAGAGAAGTATGTAATCCCATATCTCCAAAATTATGAATTTAAAAAACTTAATAAATTTTTAGTTAAATAATGAATAAATAAACAATTAATTATCTAGTAGCATTTGGAGTAATAAGATAACGTACCACGCAATTTTTAATTTTATCAGAAATTTGTGTAGATTGATATGGCTTATTAAATATCGCTTGGCATTTTCCAAATAACTAATTGTTTTATACGCAATATCTCTTTCAGCATCATAGACATCAACAGTAACAATCCAATTAATGATTTGGGCTGCGCATTTCTGATAAGATGGCAATGAAAAACTAAATTGATTTTCATTATTCTGGTTATTTAATATATCTGTTATTTCTACAACTCTAGAATTTTCATTCATTTCTAAATCATTTACAGTTGTAATATCTTGTGCAGATTCTTCGTTACTACTGAAAATTCTAAATAATATTAAAAAAATTGCGGAAATTATAATAGTTGTAGACTTTTAAACGAAATGCAATTAAATACGTAAGTAATCAAATGTTTATTAAAATAAACTACATATTAATAAAAATAATATATTATACACCTAAAAGCTTTAACATAATTAGCAATATTATCTGTTGCTATATTAATGTGACAAGGTTATTTAGGTTGAACTCATTAAATATTTTATTTATGCATTCAGCTATATTATCAAATTTATGTCTTCCGCAAGCATACGTCTACATGAAAGAACTTTAGAATACCTTTCCAGTGTTTATGGATTAAATCAGTGGACAGTGAAGTCTTTATATGATCTATAATATCAAATAAAAATAAAATAATAAAAATAAACCATATGACACAATACTCACATTTCCTGTCTTCGTCCATTAATTTTAACATAAACATCACAATTTTGGTTTTAAGTACCTAGTGTAATATTTTACTATATTGTCCATTAATGGGTCCAATAGATAGACTGAGATGGAGTATATGGATATCACAACACATCGAACTGAGAATTTAGTTTTGAATTTACAAGGTATATGACAGCCAGTTGAACAGCATCCTCGGTTCGATAGAGATAACCTCCAAAAAAAAATGTATGTAGGTAACATATCCGTGTTTCCGCAATTTTAATAATCCCTACAAATTAAAAAATGTAACGTCTCGTACTACAAAAACGAAACAATTAAAATAAAATGGGAAAATTAATGTTAAAGTTAGTTTGGTTGTTGGCGAATTCGTGATACACGATGCATATCTATATATACACGTCAGGGGGTAGGTACTACATACGATTATGACTCGATGTATTTATCGAAGATGTACAGAGAACACGAGATTATTTACTGGAGTATGTGTGTAGACCTTACCCTGATATTCTGAGGGCGTATTATATCGGGGAAATGGATTCGAAAAATGTGTCCCTGACCAGAAATAGAAATTCATTTGTTTGTAAATTATAAAAAGAATGCAAACATGTATTGACCAAGACACAGTAAATATCGACGTCTTATATAGTTTGATTAAAGATATTATTTAACTAAACGATGACGAAAGGAAAATATTATTCGTGAATTATTTAATTTATCAAGTTCCTATAAAACGTATACTATATTGGAATTACGACAATATTGAATTCTGCTGCAGTGTACTTAAATATACAAGATGCTAACACGGAAAAACGTACCTAAAGAAAAATGTAAAGCAAAAGCTAGAATATTTTATTACCTGATATCCGGTGATCTTCAATTATTGAAGACAGTGTTTGACAGGGTATTATAGTATTATTATAGTATATACTATAATAATAATATGAAAGTAAAAGAGAACTAAAATGTAGTAGATAATACTATAAAAAATGGATTAAAAAATAAAGAAATAAGAATTAAAATTTGGATAGAAAACTAGGTAATATCATACGACATACATTATATTTAATCAATGGTAATATTAAAAATACGCAGAGAAAAATGAGATGAAACGAACACTTTTCTGCGGTATCTGTTGGTAATACAAAATAGGTATATATTAAAAATATGTGTAGGTAAAAACCAAAATATATTATATATTCAAATAGAATACTATATACTATATACTCAGTCCGTCATTTTTGTACACAGTTATTCTTTATTATACATCGATTTCTTAAACACTAAATTTGATATGTTCAATTTCTCAAAAATTGAAAATGACACAAAAGTGTCCTAAGTTATTAAAACGGCGTTATTTTTACATAATAATATTTGGAATTTTATTAACTGATCATAATTTTGAATACACGAAAAAAACAAGTCCAACATACAATTATTTTAAATAAAGATATTAGACTAGTGTTAATTTTAAGCGGAGCAAATTTATAGGTTCAGACATAAAGTTTTTCTAAAAAGTATTGAATACAATTTTGGATTTGTAAAGATTAGATAATTGTATTATATGTTTAGAAAAACTTTGTATGACCATATCAAAATCAAATAACAATTGCCACTTAAGTACACTCTATTTCCATTACCACTAAAGAATTATTTAAAAAATAACATATAGTTTTATTCAGTTTTGATTAATATGTTATTATTTTACAGTATGTTTTAGATCATGTCTAATTGGCATATGGGTTAAAAATTAAATTAAAAAAAAATTATTGGTAATTGATAAATTCAAAAAAAAAGGTAATTTGATACCATATGTGCTACTTACCGTGTTCTAAAACGGTTTCATATATGAAGCTTTCGTGGTAGACATTGATTATTATTATTTTCTTTTTACTGGCTAATTAAACTAAGTATAAATATCTATTATATATAGGGATATAATATATACTGGCTCGAATAATTAAAATAAACAACTAACGGTTGTTTAAATAGATACGAAAATCGTTCATTCGTTGTAAAAGTTTTTTTTTCTTATTTGTTTTATAGATCTTTCCGCATTATAATGGGAACAACCAATACCGTTTTATCATAATCATTTGGAACTTAACAAAGTTATTATGACAGGTAAAGGAGACCAGGACTATGTTCAGACGTTCCGGCAGTGTGGATTGCGTCACACCGTGTCGAATGGTGCCGTAAAAGTCGCGGCAACGTGTCCATTTAAACGTCCGTCACGGGATGTGTTTCGGCGGTTGAACAGATGCACAACGCTAGAGCTAACACGGAGCCAGTTATGTCCTTCGGTTAACATTTCGCATACCGTACAGCGATTGTATAGGCGAGAATCGGCTCCAATGAAATATCCGATTACAGATCCAGCCAAATGCATTATCCCGGCATTACGTCCGGAAGTAGCGCGGAATGTCAAGACATCGGGTAAAATACGACAGTGTCTGATGGAACTATAAAAGTCCCAGCTGCATCTCCTTTTAAACGTCTGTCGTGAAATTTATTTCCGCGTTCGAAAAGATGGACGAAGAGAGAATAATCACGGAACCTGTGTACCCCGTCGGCTAATATTTCACTAAACATAATGGTGCCCGTGAAATTGTCGATAGCTGAACCGGAAAATGCGGTAACTTCAACGACGAAATCAGCTGTAATGACCAAAGTAGAGCAGGTAGCTAGGCTGGAGCCCAGTCTCACGAATCCGGCAACCGTAAATCACCATTTAACACCACTACCGGAGTTGTGTCCGGTGATGACTGCTAGCGAGGTACGTACCCACTGCACGTATATCGAAATAATTGCATCAGATAGTAGCACCGAAATGTATTTTGTCTACCTGTTCTACTGTTCAAAATAATAACTGCCTGTCCCCCAAAAAAACAACATTTCTTTAACTTCACTTTAAACACGAAAAATTAGTAAAATAAAATATATCTTCTTCTTCTCCTTCGCCTTCGCTTTCTCTCCCAACTATTTGGGGTCGGCCACCCTGGTCCTACACTTCCACTTAACTCTATCTCCCTCATCTTCTTCACTTACTCCCACCTTCCTCATATCACTCGCCATTACATCCCCCCATCTCTTTTTCAGTCTTCCCCTTCCCCTCTTACCAACAACATGCATTTCCTTTACTAATCTTACTGCCTCATTCTCTTCCCTCCATAATACATGCCCGAGCCACCTTAATCTATTCTCTCTCATTTTGTCTACTATCGAAGCTACCCCTATCCTACCTCTGATATACTCATTCCTTATTTTATCCTCTCTAGTAACTCCACTCATCCACCTTAACATTCTCATCTCAGCTACACTCATTCTCTGTTCTATCTTTCTACCTACTGCCCAACATTCCATTCCATACATCATTGCAGGTCTCACCACTGCCTTATAAAATTTACCTT
>JAIPRL010007490.1:0-23313 GCA_025469235.1 Pemphigus obesinymphae
TAATAGATGATATTTTACTTAATTATTTTTGTCTGTTGTCTGTGGGTGCAAAATGATACTTCTGCCCCCACAAAATAATTCTCATGGGTGCAATTGCACCCTCATGCCCCCCCAAATGCCGCCTATGTGCATAGGTATACATATTTTAACAGCTACCTATATTCTCGTCTTCAGTGCGAATCAAAATTTTTTTGTTGTTGAAATATGTATAGGTACATAGTTAAAAGTGTATTATTTTTGTTATCCCCCCCCCTCAAAAAAAAAATAATAATATAAAAGTAGGTTTAAAAAAGATTAAACTATTCAATGTATGAATAGATTAAGTAATATTAGTCTGGTAAAATTATTATTAGCTATGGACAATAAATAATTTGACGTCACCTTATTTCGATAAGCACGACATGTCGACATATTATGATAGTCAACAAGTGACAACAGCCGATGTATGAGTATGACTGGCAACAAGCGTATTGTGTTTATAATATAATATAAGTATAAGTATTATATTTTGTCTGGCATGTTTTTACTTTAAAGTTTATACAAGTATTAATCCTTTTCAGTATAACTATGGAGTGTTATTATTTTCTTTATCACAAAACCACTTTTAATCTTTGGACAACAATAGGTGGTCTAAAGATTCAAAGAAAAAATTCCTTTTTTTTCAAACCTTTCTCCGATAAAATTGAATTCCACAATCTTACCTCTCTTTTAAACTTTAAAATTCACTACGTACTATTTGTTTGACAGTTCCTTCCTTAACCTCTCTTCCTCATCTCTCTTTCTTGTTTCCTCACCTATTATCCAGTCTTATGCGAGTAGCCAATAACAACCTCTCCATTTCTATTAAGCCTTAGTTCTTTTGCTTAATAATCTATAATTCTAAACTTAATTGTTATTTTTTATGTATACATATATATATTCAATAGTGTATTTTAAAATAATTGTACTATTTTATATTTTTAGGCTTTACTTGTTTTATTAATAATAATGTATTAGGTATCAGCTATTAAAGCTATTTAAAGCCTATTTTATTATTATTTTCTAGAAGCGAGTTTGAATTATTTTATTTAAAAACTAATAATGGTTCCTTTCTAGGAATTTCTCAATAAAAACAATATAGGTATATAACTAATATGTTATTATTAAATTATATATTTATATTAGTATATTTTTAGTTATGTAGATACTTAGTTAATAAATAGTGATTAGTAATTATATTATATAAATATTTATCTACTAAATATATGTATTTATTTTTAATAGTACTATTCAACCATTGGAACCTGTTTTGGATCTAGTAAAAATAGAAACTGATAATGCACCTCCAGTTTCAATTAAGGAAGAAATTGGGTAAACTATTAAATTTTATTATAAATTATAACTTTTATACATATGACATACCTACATAATATGTTAATAATAATAAAATATTATTTAGTGATGTAGAAATATAGTAGTAAATAATTATTAATTATATTATATGTATTTACCTACATAAATACTAAATATATTTATTCGTTTTAATAGTGTTGAACCATTGGACTCTATTTTGGATCTAGTAAAAGTAGAAGCTGATAATGCACCTCCAGTTTCAATTAAGGAAGAAATTAGGTAAACTATTATACTTCATAATAAATTATTCTGACTATTATATTTAATGATAATTAGGACTTGAACTTTATTGCTCTTATAACTTCTTTTTAAGTAATGGAATTTATTATAGAGTGAAATATTAAATTGTTTTTTGAAATTTACATGTATAATACAAACATTTTAAGTGCAATTTTTTGCAATTCCGTTGATATTTTATTTGTGTGTACAATTTGTATGCATTTTCAAGTTGTACAATTTTTGTATTGTTTTTTGCATAATTTTAAGAAGTTGAGTAAATTTTCATTAAAAAACTAATGAAAATGTATTTATTTATTTTTTTTTTGGTTTTAAGCACTGATTGTTGGTAGTAAGTCTTGACCTATTTAGAATTAAACTATACGACTATCAGTTGGTATTTATTAGTATGTTAATTATTCTCAATAGGCAATTTTTGTTACTTTTTAATGCAATAAAGTACGAGTCCTATTAATAATCATTAATTATATTATAGGAACCAAAAAAAAAAAAATACTTAATATATTTATTAATTTTAATAGTACGATTCAACCATTGGATCAAGTGAAAATAGAAGTTGATAATGCACCTCCAGTTTCAATTAAGGAAGAAATTAAGTAAACTATTAAATCTTATAATAAATCATTATTACTATTATACATAGATTTTTAGTTATAGGATAATCACGCATTCTTATTTGAAACAATCGCAATCCAATTGTGGATCACCAAACAATAAAGCGATTTGCTGATTGAAGATGTGGCAACAACCAGACATATCCACTTTTTCAATTTGTTCAGAAGGAACAAAAAACTGTTTTATAAATTAACAAATAGTTTAAAAAAATAATAAAAAATTAATTCAAATACCTTGGCGATATTTATAATTGATATTATGAAAAAAAATATCAATAATATTTTTTAAATGCTTAAAAAGAAAATAAAATAAAGGCATGGATATGTCTGGTTGTTACACCATAAAATTATTTTTTTACTAATAGTGAATAAAAATAATGTAATTAATATGGAAAAGGTGTTTTTACCTATTACATTGTTATGTGTTTTTGTTGAAATTTTTATAGTCATATAACATTTTTATTTTAATCATATACTTTATTCCTTTTTATGTGTTTTATAAAAAGAAAATATGTCAATAAAAAAGGTTATAACTTTTAATACTTTAAGTAAAATAATAGCAAGGACATTTTTAGATAAAAGTGTTATGTACAACAAAACCAAAAACATTTAAAAAAGTTTATTTGAAAACATAATAAAAAAAAACTGGCATTATTAAACAATATTTAAATAAAAATGAGGTTTTCAAACTTAATAATCTTAATACATTAAAAATAATACAACAAAATATGTGTTTTAGGTATGTGAATAAAAAAGGGTCTTTGAATAACATTTTTAATAAAACAATATGATTACCTAACACTTTTAGATAAAAAGTTCATATGTATAAAAACGAACACCATTTAAATCTTAATAATTAATCGTATTTAAAATACAGTATGACCAAATAAGAACCAGGCATCTCCATTTGTACAATATTTCTGTATTTAATGATCGGATTTGTCTGATTGTTGCACCAATCTACGTCTATTATTGTTGTTAATAATAAAAGTTGAAAAACTGATTTTCGCCAAAATATGGATATGTCTGGTTGTTGCCGCAAGGTCTTCAATTTTATATGTACATATATAGTATACATATAATTGATTTTGTCAAAAAATGTTTGATTTTATTATTTTTCAATAAGTTATCTGTTTCCAGTCTCAAAATTTATTTTTCACATAATTTTAATCTCAATATATTTTATTAGGTTTCTGTAGATGGTTTATATATAACTCTGCTGATTATTTGATAAGTAAAATTTAAGAATAATAATAAAATATATTAATAGGTAATAACTAATAATTCTTAAATATACCTACACTCTACACATTATAAATATTTTATGAACAATTATTTAAAAAATAATATTGCTTATACAATGTACAGACATTTCTGCAAAAAAAATTGAAAAAAACATGATTTGTATAAATTATAGAAACATTTTGATTAATTTTTTTTTTTACTTCAAATTTATAAATTGATCCTATTTTATAATACTTATATTATAATCTAGTTATCCTGTGGACGGAGCAATTATTATGTCACCAACTGTCAATTCTTTGTCTTTAAGTGATGTCAATAAAGAAGATAGAAGAAATAATTGCAATTCAGAAATGTAGGTTTGATGTATTGAATTAATTTTATTCTCTAAATTATTTTACATAAATATTTTTTATATTTAGGAATACTTCAAGTTGTTCTGGAAGACGTATCGTTGATATTATGTTTGTATTTGAACAAATAAAAAATAGTCGACATAGTGGTTTTGGTTGTTCATTTTTAGACATGGAATTAATTTGTGAAACTCAGAATGGATTTAGGTCTTCTTTTAAATTTATATGTAAAATGTGTAATTTGGAATTAATAATCCATTCAGAAAAGAAAGAACCTTCCCCAAATATTCCAATTAACGAAGCTATAGTAAATGGTACAATAGCAGCTGGTTTAGGATATTCACAACTTGCTGAATTATCAGCATCTGCAGGCATACATTGTATGTCAAACACTAAGTATGGCTTAGTTGTATCCAAAACTAGTGGTAAAATAAATAATGCTACTCTAGAGGAAATGAAAAACGCAGGTGAAGAAGAAAGGAAGTTGGCTCTTGAAACAGGTGATATTGATGAAGACGGTATACCGATATGTACTGTGGTTGCTGACCATCAATGGTTTAATCGTAGTTACAAAAAGAAACATGATGCATTGTCTGGAGTTGTAAGTATGAGATGTTTAAAGTATAAATAATATAACTTTATAAAAATTAATTAATTTTCTTAATAGATTGATAGATGTATTTATTTTTAGGTTACTATAATTGGTTACAAAACGAACAAAATTTTGTTCATTGGTATAAGAAATCGTTTTTGTGCAATTTGTCAAATTACATATAATAAACATATCACAAAACCAAATCATACGTGTTTTTTTAATTGGACAAAGGTAGATCCTAGTATGGAAGCTGATTTAATTGCTGATGGATTCAAATACAGTGTAGAAATGCATAATCTTAAATACAAGAAATTAATTGGTTGAGTGCATTATATGTTTATTAACAAAACAATATTTATACATACTTTTTAATAATCGATAATTAATTTTTTATTTTTATATAAGGTGATGGTGATTCTAGTATAATCAAACGGTTGCAAGAAATAATGCCATATGGTCCTGATTATGTCATTGACAAAATTGAGTGTCGTAACAATTTATTGCGTACTTATAACACAAAATTGTTTGCAATAATAAAAAATACAAGTTATCCAATAGTTATAACACGCCATATGAAAACGAATCAATCACAATTTAATTATGCTATTTCCCAATTAATAAATTATCATAGAAAATTACCAAATCAAACAATGGAGCAGAAAATATTAGGTCTGTTATTTTTTTAAATAGTACATATTTTATGAGAAATAATACATATTATGTATATTTTACTGAGTTTTATTGCATTATACTAGGTTTACGTGAAGATATTAAGAGTAGTTATCGACACATTCTTGGCGATCATAAACAACTCGATGAACAATGTGAACATTATTTTTGCAATGGCTCCGATGAATTCAATTTTATCTCACTAGCAAAGGAATCTGGTGTTTTACAAGAACTTATTGAAGTTCTTAATTATTTAGCTAATAATGCCGAAAATTTATTAATGAACTTAGACAGTTATGATATAAGCAGACAATTTAATGATATAATAAACAAATATCTATCAGAAAAACAATTTAAGGGGAACAAGGAAAAGGTGCAATAATTTTGTTATAAAGTTAGTATACTCCTTAAATTATGATTTATATAGGTATTTTTTTTATGCTATTAGAATTGTAACCTGTATATTTTAATTGTGATTGTGATGTGTTTCAAATTTCAATATAATATTGTTTTTCATAGTTAATAAGCATTAGTATACGTACAATTACAATGATTGTAAGAGTTAAAAAGTTTTAAAAAAATGTATATATAATATAATAATTAATACAATATAATATTGATACATATCAATAAATTATATCAAAAATAAAAAAATATATCAATATTGATACAATATCTATAATACATAGAAAATAGTGATTTTAGTTTTAAATTTATGTAAACAACTGTTAATTTTAATTCAAAGCTTTAAAATGTTATTTTAACATTATAACAATTCAAATTGATAATGTTTAAAAACGAAAATCTTATAATGTAAAATTGAAAAATTGTTTTGAAACTGAAAATGTTATATAATAAAAAAAAAAACTTGCTTTAATCCTAAACTTTGACTTAATCTTGCTTTATTTAATACTTACTACTTAGATAAGTATTTACTATGTAAGTGTGTATGTTACACTAATATACGCAACTATAAAGTGCCTATAAAGAATATCTCTGTGGTTATGAGCCACTGTTGTAACAATATGAAATGATTTGCCTTCTTAAGTGTAACAACCTCATAATAATACAGGTATAAGCTTAGCATAATAATGTGAGATTGTTGTAAGTCAGTAATGTAAATTTTTATAATAATGAAGAATAAAATGTAATATTTATTCATAATTAATATATTTCGTAAAAAAATAAATACATACATTTTTTTAAAACAATTAATATAACAAATATAAAATATTTATATTTTAACAGCCTTTTTACAATTACTTTTTAGGAGTAATTTTTATCAACAATTCTCCTTTTTTGACACTGTCACCTTCTTTGCGTAAGATTTTTTCAATTGTTCCTTCAACTTGAGCTTTAACTACATACTGAAATAATTTTTATAAATTAAAATATAATATAATTCATCTTATAGCTGAAGCATATTATATTACTTACTTCCATTTTCATGGCTGTTAACACAACTATTGGATCACCAATACAAACATTAGTACCAACATTAACATTTATTCTTTCCACTGTAGCTTGAGTCGGAGCTATAATAGTTTCATTAAATTCTGTGTCTTGTTCATTACAATCTATTGAATTTTCATCAAAAGGTAAAATAACTGTAAACTCATTTTGACCATCCTAAAAAAAAATATGTAATATTTTTTCATTTGATAATAATATCAAAGTTATTTGTTTTTATGCAAATTAAAAATATTTTAAAATTAATACCCTATTAAACAAATGCACTGAATTTTCTAAAAATGCAATATCGGATCTGTACAATGTGCCATCTACAACACATGTTAAATGAATTTTATTGGGTTGTGATACATCTAATTTACCAGTTATGTCTGATTTAATATCTGTATCTTTAGTCTTATAACATATCTTAAATTTACTATTACTTGATCCCACTCCGCAATATTCAACCGTAATATTATACAATTCTGAAAAAGACATATTGTATTAAACAAAAATTATAATTATAATATAATTTACCTCCGCAAAGATTATGTTTTAGTTTAATTTTTTGTATGAAATTATGGTTTACTCGAAAGCCAGTTTGAGTAGCAAAAGGTGAATATGGATCTTTGGTAGTGATATTTTTATTAATAGTATTAATTTCATCATATAATATTATAGCAATAATGGCCTAAAATATCATAATTCTATTAGTTATTTATAATAATGATACAAGTTTAAATATTTACCTGTGAAACCAGTTCAGGATTAGGTGGATTTTTGGCTAAAAGAACATTTTTATGTTCTTCAATAAATCCTGTATGAACATTTCCATTTAATAGTTCAGGATGGGCACATAACGACATTAAAAATTGAACGTTTGTTGACAAACCTGCAATCTTTATAAATGATTATATTAAATTAACCACAATCTTGAAAATAATAATTCATACATTAAATGTGGCTAAGTTGTTTTTCAATTTAGCAAATGCTTCTGACCGAGTTTCACTCCATACTACCAATTTTGCAATCATAGGATCATAATGCACAGACACTTCGTCTCCCTGACGTACTCCAGTTTCTACACGAACTTCATCAGACACAGGTGGATATTCCAAATAATGTAAATTTCCAGCAGCGGGTAAGAAATTATTATATGGTTCTTCAGCATAAATACGGGCTTGAACTGAATGTCCTCTGAATTTGATTTCATTTTGTTTTAAAGGCAATTCTTCACCTTCAGCTACCTATATTATATTACGATTTAGGTATATTTTGTTCATATTATCTAAATGTATTTAATATATACTTTAATTTGCCACTCTACTAAATCTACCCCAGTTATCATCTCAGTAACAGGATGTTCGACTTGTAATCTAGTATTCATTTCCATAAAATAAAACATATTGGTTGCGTTATCGAATATGAATTCCACAGTGCCAGCACCTTCATATCCAACTGCTTTTGCTGCACGAACAGCGGTTTCACCAAGATGTTGTCTTAAGCTCTCGCTTAGTCTTGGCTGAAATGATTATGTTAGTTAAAAATCAATCAATGCCGTAATCACTGGAAGAATCTTACAGCAGGAGCTTCTTCCATGACTTTTTGATGACGTCTTTGTATGCTACAATCTCGTTCAAACAAATAAACACAATTTTTGTGTTGGTCAGCAAACACTTGCACTTCTACATGTCTAGGCTGTTGTATGTATTTTTCAATTAGAACTGAATCATCACCAAATGAACTTAATGATTCTCTTTTGGCTGACATGAGATTTTCAAAAAATTCAGATTCTTTTAACACAATTTTCATGCCCTATAAAAAAAAAACCATATTGTTATAGGTTTAAGCATCTGTATATTTGAAAATTCAATCTTACTTTACCCCCTCCACCTTTAATAGCTTTAATCATAACAGGGTAGCCGATTTCATTAGCTTGACACTGAAGGAAATCTGGATTTTGTTCTATGCCATGGTATCCTTCAATTACTGGTACACCAGCTTCAGACATTATTTCTTTTGATTTGCTATCAGCATTCAAAATATATTAATAAATAATAGTAGTATTAAAAAATATTAAAATCCATTTGTATTTACTTTTTAATTCCCATATTTTCAATTGCATTAGGTGGAGGTCCAATGAATATCAAGTTGTTACTGTGGCAGTATTGAGCAAATGATGCATTTTCTGAAAGAAAACCATAGCCAGGATGTATGGCTTGACTATTTGTTTTGATTGCAGCATCGATAATACGATCTTTAAGTAAGTAGCTATGGGCACTTGGTGCTGGACCAACATGTACGGCTTGGTCAGCCTATAAACATTGAAATATTAAATAAAAAATTAGGTAGGTGTGTATTTTTAATTTTTATGATTAGTAATAAATAAATAAATAATTGATTAATTAATAAATCAATAATTAATCAATAAATAAATTGATGAAATTATTGTTTTACCATAGCCACATGCATGGCATCTTTGTCGACATCACTGTAAACGGCAACCGATTCAATTTGTAAGCGACGTGCCGTTCTTATAATTCTACATGCTATTTCTCCTCGATTAGCTATCAATAGCTTGGTAATGCGTTTTGTTGATCCATTGTGAATATTTTTCGCACTGTAAAATAATTTATTGACATTGTGTATATTTTTACTGATATTTTATGTACCTATATAATATTAATTTATATAAATTATGCAATACTTAATACCTTAAGTGCATTTTTTTTTATAAAAATAAAAATGTATATAAATGAAAATTAAAATATGTTTAATAAATCGATTCCTGTCATACCTTTTTAATAAAATATAAATGATTACTTTTTCAGAGTTACGTGTATTTCATTAATTTTCTATAATGATAATATGTAAAATATAATATTAAATAGGTTTTTATGACTTAATGACTATGAAAAAATAGGTAGGATTAATAAAGAACTATGGGCACAAAAGAACAGCTCTGTTCAGTATTCTTATCTTATCTCCTTAACTAGCTAGGTATCTAAGAAATACAATTTAATTTACGTGAAATTTATATACATAAAGCCAATAGGTCATTAACCTTGTGTTTGGGAAGTGGCTATTAATTTGTTTAATTTGATAAGATCTTGAGGTAAATAATCAAAACGTTTGATTACCAATTTTATGTTGTAATAATTATAATTAATTGGTCAGAAAATTTCACAATGTTAGATGGTTGGTATAATTAATAATTAATATCATATTTGATGAATTTAATGAAAAATTGAGTTTCTATTTAAAAAAAATAGGAAAATGCAGTTTAATTAGTTCTGATGTTACGTTTAAGGTCTCATATAGGTTTTTGTACTTAAAAGAAATTATTTTGTTATATTTCTGTTTAGTTTCAATGCAAATTGTTTTCTCAGATTCTAAAATAATTAAAACTCCTCAAATACAAATTTTTTACTGTTTTAATTCGATTAAATAATAATATAATTTATTATCAATTGATATTTTCATTATTGAAATTTAATGCATACAAAGAAAAAGTATGTACCTACTCTAAAAGTACTTGTGATACTTTTTGTGAAATATTCCAAATACTCAAGGAATACCGTTGTATCATAAAGTATACAGTGGGGCGGGAACTATTTTTCAGTTGTGTGTGGGGGGGGGGGCAAACATTTAAGACATATATATATATAATATATATTATATATATATATATATTTAGTATGTAATACATAAAATCTCTCACTTATATGTATAAATATATAAGTATAATAATTTTATAAAATATCTAAGAAAGTGTGAAACCAGTTAAACATAAAAATATATGTGAAAAATATAATAATTCATAGTTTTATTCTTTATGAGCTCATATATATATATATATATATATTAATATATTATTATATGTTATATAAATAAAATATATAATGTTATATATATAATAATGTATTATTAAATACATTATTATTATAATATATATATATACACAGTGTATTCACGCTAAGAGGTACCACTAAATATTTCAGCTTGATAACTTTGGATTGAAATGGAGTTTTTGGGAGGTGAAAGGAAGTATCGAAATGTATATTTTTGGAAATTTTCAACATTTTAATCCTTTCGATACGCGAATGCGCAATACAACTTACTTTTTTTTAAATAGTAACCACATTTTTTTCCTACAGATTCGGATAGATTTTTTTTTAAACAATTTTCATATAAGAAGTTTTTTCTAATTACAAAATTGACAAAATTAGAATACGTCAAAATTTTATTTTACGAATAATCCGTTTTTAATGAAATTGTAACTGTCTTAAGAAAAAAGTAAATCCTAAACTCGAGATATCTTTGATATTATTAAATATGGACACAAATAAATAAACACTAATTTTAGACATTTTTAATATAAATTATAATAGGTACAATATAAATAGGTACCTAACTAATAAGTGTGGTTATCTATTAAATTGCTCAAAATGTCGGCTTTGATGTTCCAAACATGATTCCATACGTCTCAAAAATTATCTTGATGTTGCTGTTTTTATTTGGTCTTTACTCAAATTATTATATGCGAAAAAACTTCTTATGTGAAAATTTAAAAAAAAAAAAAAAAAAAAATAATCTATCCGAATCCGTAGGAATAAATAGTGGGGTTGCCATTTGAAAAAAAGTAAGTTGTATTGCGCATGCGCTTACCGAAAGGGTTAAAATGTTGAAATTTTTCCAAAACGTGTATTTCAATACTCCCTTTCACATCCCGAAAACCCCATTTCAATCCAAAGTCGTCAAGCTGAAATATTTAGTGGTATCTCTTAGCGTGAACACACTGTATGTATTATGTAAATGTCTATTTTTCGTAATCCCCTATTATGTTATGTGCAACTAACATAATCTAAGGGCTCCGATTAAAATTTTAATGTTGGTTGGAGGGGGTTAGGACCCGAAATCCCCTCCCCTTGAATATGCCATTGGTTAAGTATACGCGTATACCTACTATCGGTATTCGTAAATTTCAAAAAAAATATAGAATTATGATTTTCATTTCATCATTTTCAACGAGTTTGTGAGCGGCCAAATTGAGTTGGAAAGTTTTTACATTTTTGCTCAAAACTGCATCGCTGCAAACAAACAAAATAAAATATCATGCCAATATTGCCAATCATTCTGAAATGGATTCAAAAACGGGCGGGTTCGATGATGTAATGATCGATAAATGAACATATTTTGTGTTTATACTACCCACACTAACCACTACCGGAGTCATGGTCGTTCGTGTTACATTTTTGTTTATTATCTAGTATCTACACTGCCGAGTGTTGAATGTTTGATACGGGGACGCGAACGTAATACTCACACTGGGTTCCAGATTTTAGTGTGTGTGCCGTCTTCACGGCAATTACGTTTTTCGACTGTTGCGTTATAATTTCAGCAATTTAATATTTAGTATTGAATAAACTTCAAAAATATGTATTTTCAACGTTAAAACGAACATTTAGTGAGCCAATGATAATACTTGTTTAATTGAAGTATAATAAATTGTAAGTTTCTATTTATAATATATTTACTTATGCCTATTTTATATTTTTACTTCAGTACAATGATGGATATTCAAGCATTCTTGTCATATGCTCATTGTGATTTTGAACAATATAAATTTTATATGATTGGGTGGGTATAGAAAAAAAAAAAAAAAAAAAATGAATATTAAATACAAATTTAATTCAATCGACTATAACTATAAAATATCGGTTTACTATATTAACTTATCTATTTATTTTATATTAACATTTAGAACTAAATCTGGAAATAATTATTAGTAGGTGCCTAATACAATTAATTTATGTTTTTAAACATTTTAATCCTTTGTTTGACCGCTTATATTTTAATATGTTTTCATTTACTTTTTAATACTAATAGGCAGTGCTTAATATTAAATATAAATAAAAGAATTGTTATGCAGACACCTTATGTCATTAGGATTTTCTAGTTATGAATTTTCCGCAAAAAATGAGGTAGGTACCTAATATTATTGAATTATCATGTCTTTAATTTTAGTACACATATTACTATATTGCAAAGTAGTAACCAAATATTATTTGAGATTTTCTAAGATTAGGTACCTAGATTTTCATTATTTTGTATACCAATTATCTCCAGTGGTTATAACTTATGTTAGATACCTACTGTAAGGTTTTCCTAAAGTATTATTAAATCAAATGTGTAAATTAAGTAGTTAGATAATTAATTAATTTATATGAAAAATTAAGTAAAATCAATAAAGAATAAATAATGTTTCAAATTGTTTTCTTAGTTGTAATTCATAATTTGAATTTTTGAATAACTTATTGATATAAAATTAAATAATTAATATTTTTAATTACTTTCAGCCTTCAGGTGCTGTACATTTTGGAATTGTGTATTGAAATATAATCAAGATTTCTTCTCGGATATCATTTATATGTTTAAGTGATGCAAGTGCAAACAATATTTTGAACAGGTAAACAAAAGAAATTATGTAATTAAATTAATATTTTTTATTTGAAATTCTAAATAAAAATTTAATATATTAGAAAATATATTCTAATATAACTTAATAAAAAAATAACATAATATTCAAATACATTACAATTCAGTATTTTAAAAACATTATTTTTAATGATTATAAATTTGATACCTATTTTTAAAGAAAATATAGGTATTACCAAGTATAATATACCTATTAATACATATCATTATCGACCTATACTATAGTACGGCCAGCGAAAAGTGAGACGCGATTGTCATGCTCTAGGTGACCGTTTTTCATCAGGGCTTCCACGATTGTTTCTCGCGTAAATTACTTTCAAACAAATTAGATAATAATTTTACCGTCTGTTGACGATAACAAAGAACGATCATTATCAACGTCGTTTATAATTTATTTGCGTCTGATTTACGCAGTTAATGTATTCATTGTGAGTTGTTCTACACTTCTACCGTGTGCAGTTATTTTGTAGTTTTAAATCAATGAATTATTGTTGTCGAAAAAAATTAGAAAGTTGGGGATTATTTTTGTCACCAGCCAATAATTTAAAGCAATTGTACACACTAAAAATTACTTTCTTCGTTTGGGAATGGATATCTTAGTAATATGTCATTTAAAAAGTATTGTTCTAAATTTTGAACAAAATATATTACACTTAAATAATTAAAATGAATAAATGATTATTAACTAATATTATTAAATAATAATAATAATAATAAATTAATAATCGAAATATAAACTATTATTAATTAATATTATTAAATAATAATAATAATAATAATAATAAATTAATAATCGAAATATAAACTTTAAAAAGGCAAATAACTAACACGAATAAATAACAAATATAACGCATATACAAACACACCACTCGAAGGTTGAGGATGTCATGAACAGCAGGAAACATACCTGAATCATGATTATAAAGAAAAATTCTTTATAATCGTGACCTGAATACATACTTCTTTTTCTGTGGAGAAGAATTTCAAAGGGACGATAACAATGAGTTCATAAAATGGTGAAATACAATTGTAGGTATATGCATGTAAACATTGCGATCGGTTAATTTTTTAAAAATCCCGCCTCATGTTCTTAATAGTCTCAAATGAAGAACCCTTTATTACAATAAAATTGTCCATCTAAAGCATGACAATCGCGGCTCACTTTTCGCTGGTCGTATTATAACTGTGACATTTATTGTTCAAGATTTTGGAGAGTCAATGATATATATCTATCCGTATCGGAATAATACCCTTGGTATATGTTGTTTTTTATCGATACATATTAATATTTTCATGTGCGGAATTGAAATAAAATATAGTGCATGCCGATAAAGAATTTTTGACATCTTAAATATTTCAGATTCAATTATATGAAACAAATATAATTGAGTTTAAGTACTAGTAAACCATTTATTTTTGAATATGTGATAAATTTGAAAAAATATCCTTTGTACATACTTACTTATAACCAAAAACATTAAAATAATTTAGGTATTTACTGAAATTATTGTTATTTTGTTTTTTTATAACAGTTAATTTTAATTTTAATTTATACATATTTAAATTAAGTAATAGGTACCTAATATTGTATTTTTCAATTTTAAAGTTAATTTATTGATAAAATATTTTTTGTGTAGGTAGTTGGTACTTGGTAGTAATAATATATTTAATTATTTATAATATATATATTAATCAATTTTTATACATATTTTAATGTATGTTTTATTTATTTTTTCAGATAATTTGTTAATTTAGTTAAACTTGAATATTACCATGTCTCCAACACCTTTGGAAGGCAATCAGCCTAACATGAGTAACGGATTACCTCCAGACGGATCACTTTCTCTATCTGTTTTGATTGACTTTATCGTTCAACGTACTTATCATGAGCTCACTGTTCTTGCTGAATTGTTACCCCGAAAACCTGATATGGAACGTAAAATTGAAATTTATAAATTTGCCAACCGAACTCGACAGTTGTTTGTACGTTTGTTAGCCCTTGTGAAATGGGCTAATAGTGCTTCTAAAGTTGATAAATCAACCCAAATAATGGGATTCCTTGATAAACAGTCATTGCTATTTATAGATACTGCTGATATGTTAGCTCGTGTAGCTCGTGAAACTGTTGTTTCTGCACGATTACCTAATTTTCATATACCATCAGCAGTTGAAGTACTTACCACTGGAACTTTTTCACGTTTGCCGGCTTGTATTCGTGAACGTATTGTTCCTCCAGATAAAATCACATCAGCCGAAAAACGGGAAACACTACTTCAACTTAATAGAGTTATTCAACATCGATTGGTTTGTAGTAATTTAATTGGTGAAATGAGTTGCAAAAAAGTTGCCAATGGTCGAGTGACATTTAGAGTAGAAAACGAGTTTCAAGTGTCTTTGACATTGATGGGGGATAATCCAAATATTCCATGGAGGTTATTGGACATTGAAATATTAGTTGAAGATAAAGAAACTGGAGAAGGAAAACCTTTAGTACATTCACGGCAAGTGCAATATATTCACCAAGTTGTCCAAGCAAGATTGTTGGAATGTTGTAGCACAGGAGGTGAACCATTGACTCAAGTTTATATGGTATTGCACTATTTTTGTCAGTCTTTACAGTTAGAAGTTCTGTTTTCACAAACTAGAGCTTTGTATAAAGATAGGCTCGAAGGACATATCCATATAACTGAATATACAGCTGGAAAATGTTTAGTGGTTTCTTATTGGAGAGAACTTTCACGTAGTGTATCTGAACAATTTGGATATTCATTAACAATTTATGTAGATGATAAAGAACCTAATAAACCACTTGGTATTTTACATTCACCGTCTCTAGGTACAAAGGATGCAGAAATAACTGAAAAGTCAATTGGTACAGATTCATTATCAATGGAAAGATTGTTAGTACACACAATTCACGTGCGTACAAAAATTCGTCTTTCTGAGCTTAAAGTAGAATTGGAAAACTTGTTAAAGGACGTAGAATGTACTTTACAAGGATCTCCTGCAATTTTGTCGGTTGCAATACTTAATCCATGTTTACGTGCTGAACAGTTATTGATAACAGTTGACACACATACTGGTATGCTTCAATGCCACGTTCCTGAATTTAGTCCACCAAGTATGGTTGCATTACAACAAGCATTGAATAATGAACACAATAAAGTACCATTACTTATAAGTGATTTAAGGTTTTGGATTACTCAACGTCGGTGTGAGACAACTTTGCAACATCTACCTGGAACAGCATATGAAAGATTGCCGTTACTGCATCATACGGATCATCCTATGTCAAAAATAAGTCGCCATCGAATGTATATAAAACTGCATAAAATTTCTAATATGATATTAATAGTAGAGTTTGCTGAAAATGATAAATCCCCTTGTAGAATTGAGTATAAATTTTATTTGGCTAATGTAAAAAAGTCTTCTATCGAAGACAATCCTAATGATGAATCTATTGAAGTAGATATACCAAAAATGTACTTAAAGGTTTTGACACTATTGACGATTGAAAAGTTTGTAGCTACACATGGTCCATTTACATCTGTTATCGAGGAAGATCAAGAAAAAATTGATCCAAACAGCCGCAAAAGAGTTATTGTACGTCCAGATAAGCCTAGAAAACTACTTAAACACCCAGCTTACTTTATTCCTGAGCTTGCACATATTGTTGCTTTGTGTGATGAAAGATTACCATTTACTGTTCTAGCTCAAGAATTGACAAAGTGTGGTATCAGTAATCAAGGTGTTCAAGTTGAAGCAAATGCTACAACTTTTGTTTTAAAAATTTTATCATTACCGCCTCCATCTGGTATTGAAGTGACAAATGCTAAATGGATATCATTATGTAAACGAGTTTTATCTATTTCTATACGGGTATATGGTAAAGGCACGACTCGATGTTGGACGACTGAGTATGTGTTTTATGGAAGTCCATTACCTAGTAGACATAGTCGAGAACAAGGAGCTCGTAGACCAGTTTATATTAATTATGATGTTAGTGTTGCTGAAAACATGTCAAAAACAGTTGAAACAATTTTAAATGACTGGTCTCAGATTGTACATCTATACTTTTTAGTGGAAGATCTATCGCCTTATTTACAATCTGAGAAAAATAACTTGGCATCAATGATAAGTATAAAGAGTTACAATTATTTAAAACTTGTTATAGGGTATGGTACACATAGACGCTCAACAGCCACTATTCAATGGAATTCAACAAATAGTAAATTTAATATTATATTTGGTTCACTTAATAGTAGCATCAATCCTCATAACTTAATAAAAGAACAATTTGATGGTTATTTAAACAGTAATAAAAAATTATCCTTACTTATACATGAAATGCTTGATACGCTTAATCCCCTTAGTGCCATTTGCAAGTTACCATCGATCCCACAACTTTGTGTACTACAAGTCCGACCACAAGTACCAGTGATTACATTTGGAGTAGTTGCTAATTCGACAAATTTGCTTAAAGTCATTTATGAGGGACAATATTGCTTAGAAATTACATTGCGGTGGGGTAATTTGGTGAGCATTAGAGATGGAGCATACAGTAGATATGATAGAACATCCGTAATTTCAGAGTATACGCCGACACCAGGATTAAAAGCATTTTTATCCAAATATGTAGATGAAACAAATATCTTTAGACGACGATCTCAATCTGAAGATGACAACCCTCCTTCACCAATCACTATGGATAATGTAGAAGGTAACTTTTTAAGTAGTTCATCGCATAGAGGACCACAGTCACCTGCACAAGGTTTACGTTTCCATTCTACTGGTAACACAACTCCAGGAAGTAATCCACATACACCAGCAAGCCCACATCCTGTAGTTCAGAGTATGTCTCAAAACCCTCAACAGCCGTTTAACAATAGCCCAGTAACTTCTTTTAACTTGGCGTCGCCACCTTCATTACCGTCAGCTATAAATCCTTCTCCATCAATGTTACCACACCCTTCACCAGGTTCAAGTTTATTAGCTAGTTCTCCATCAAATCCCCTACATGTACCAAGCCCAGCTGGAATGTTACCAAATTCATCGCCAGGTCCAGGCTCAGGTTTTGGATTGGGTACTAGTACTCATCCACCTGAAGTGAGTCCATTCCAATCATCTCAAAGTATGACATCTCCTGCTGCATCTAATTGGCCTGGTTCTCCAGGTTTACCTCGTTTATCTCCTGCCAGAGCTCAAGGACAATCACCTGCTGGACATTCTTTGCAAAGTCCTGATCAAAAAAGTGGGTATACTCATACTTCTAGGGTGCTTCCACAAAAATCTTGGGCTGGAGCAGTTCCTACAATTATTACTCATGACGCATTGAATATTTTATGTACGCCGACTGCTCACCCCCAAGGTCTTCCTGCACCCAAACAGTGTCCATTGGAAAGGTTTTTGGGTTGTGTTTATATGAGAAGAAATCTTCAGCGATTTGTACAAACTGAAGAAAATCTGATTGCTCTAAGTTCTTCTGAACCCGGTGTTGTGAATTTCAAAGTTGAAACACTGCAATGTCGAGCTTTTATAAATATGCAACATTTTCAGTCTTTGCATTTAAAAATATCTTGTATTCCAGAACAAAAAGATCCATGGAATATTGAAGAGTTAAATATTTTAGAAAAATTTTTTGAAACTAAAGTAGCAATACCACCATGTAAGCCAAATACATTACTCGGCTTTACTAGGATGTTAAACTGCCCATATACAGTACTTAAGGACTTTATACAAATAATCAAATTAGAAATGATTCCTGCACTTATTCAACAACAACAAATGAAATGGACTGTTCAATGGTGTTTAAGAATACCACCATCAGCTACACCAATTGTGCCTGTCGGTAAAGAAGCTCTTTTAATTTGTAGAAATAAAATTTTATTCTTTTTGCAAATTACTAGAATTGGAATAACTTACAACAGTAATGAAGTACCTTCATTAGTTCTACCTCTTGTTTACGATACTGCTACTAATATTACACAATTAGCTGAGAAAAGAGATGCTGGTCCAGCATCAGCGATATCTGCTGCTAGTTCTCATATGAAGAGATTTGCTGAATTTGCTCTTAATCATAATGAATGTTCTATATTTCCAGCTATTCGTGACCTTATGACAAATTTTGTACTTCCATCTGAACCACAACCACAAATGTCACCTGCATCTATGAACATGCATCCACAAATGACTCCGGGGGGTCCAGTTCCTTCACCGTTAATGGGACAACACATGATGAACCAGAATCCAGGTATGGTTGGCCAAAATCCTAATATGGTTGGCCAAAATCCTAATATGGTTGGTCCAAATCCTAATATGGTCGGTCCAAATCCTAATATGGTCGGTCCAAATCCTAATATGGTCGGTCCAAATCCAAATATGGTTGGACAAAATCCTAACATGGTCGGACAAAATCCAAATATGGTTGGACAGAATCCTAATATGGTTGGACCAAATCCTAATATGGTTGGACCTGGATGTAACAATTATGGCGGTGTACCAATGTCAGCCATGGGACCTCAACATGGTATGATGCCTAATCATCAGTGACATAAAGCTTATTATTCAACGTAAAAATGTGTATATATATATATTTATAATATATATATATAATATATTGTGTTTTTTTGTTTATACATTTATTCGTAATGTTACTACTTAGTAATTAGTGATTATATATATTGTATTATAATGTGTTGTATATAGTGGTGTTTTTTTTTATCAATAGTTTTATTTGTACCCAAGTAAATTTTATATTTTTGAAGAATATTCTAATAAAGATGGAGTTTTGTAACTATTGTACAGTTGTATTTTACCATTACATTTTTATGTATTTATAATATATTTATTTGTTAGTATTAGTTCTTAATTATTTCATTTTCAGAATTGTAATTTTGTAATATCAGTTTTATTACCGAAATTATGATAAAATTGATTTTTTATATATACCTATATATATTAATACTAAACTATTGTATTGATTGTAATGAATGTTATGCAGTTTATATAATTGTACATTACCTGTTATGAAAATTCCTATTCGTTTAAAAAGTATATTTAGTTGGAAAATAATGTTCATGTGATAAATAAGTTAATTTTTATTGAAAGTGTATAATATAAAGTGAATCATGATAAAAAAAAAAAAATAGACCATTATAAAAATTTTAATGTAATATAATTATGTGAATGTGCTCAATTGATCACAATTAAAATACAATTAATAATGGAGTAAAACGTGTAAGCAAATTATAATTATTTTAAGAAAAATAAATTATTGGATTATTATACAAATATATAATTTGGTGTTGCACTTGTATTTACCTCAATAAACAATGTTGAGAAATTATTATAATATTTTAAGTTGTTTAAATGAAATGGTTTTTTTTTTGTTTTGTAGCCAAGTACCTATAGGTATACTTACTGAATATGTGTAGACATAGAATTTTGTATTTTACGTATTTTTAAGATTGACATCCAATGCTCTAATGCACCGCTATAAAATATAATAATTGCTACGGATTGTTGGAAAAAAAGTCGATGACCGTTTTTTTTTTTTTTTGCTTATTTAATGTACCTGCTTAACATTAGAATGTTGAAATTGGCCTGCTTAAAAGCAAGCAAGCACACCCGAAAAAAAACTGAAATGACGCCCCTGCTAAAAACTTACGTGATACCTATACATGTATCTGTGTTTTATATGTTATATTGTTCTTATAACTTATGTCTCGTTACTCACGTACCTACCCTATAGTAGGTAGTCTATGGAGTTTCTCAGGGAAAATACAGGATTCTTTTTCGGGACGGTAGGAAACCCTGACAGAATTCTAATATAGTCTTGGATATCAAACGTTCGTACGAAGAAATCTTATGTGGAAACCACCAGGAGTCAAATGGAAATTTTAAATTATAAAAATTTTGAAAAAAGTCATTCTCACCTGTAACCTGGCCCATCAGCAAGAAATATCCATCTCGGAACTGGGGATCGAACCTGCGTCCTGTACATCTCTTGACCAGAACTACAGCCATACAACCATATCCACTTCGCACTATATTTATGATGATGAATACTCGTATATATTATCATCAAGTAAGTTTTATTCGTATATGGTAACCATTTCAATATTTTCAATGTACCAGTATATAGGTAGGTAGGTACTATTATTCTACACATTATTATTTTGCATTCGCGCGTGGTTAATATCTATATACCTAGTATCTACACCACATATATTATGTAATTATTTTCTTTTATAATTTTAATTTTTATCAAACGAAAACTTAGTTTTGTAAAAAGTGAGAAATATTTCTCACTTTTTACACAATAATATATGAAAAATGAGAAATGCTAATAGGTACAAGTTTTTCATTGAAAAGTTTTCGGTGTGGCGTCTTCTTAAATCTGATAATATTAATTAATTAATTTTAATTTTAATATATTTATCAAGCCCCTATTTTAGAAAATAAAATTATTGTAATAGGTACACACTTTTATAATTGTAAATATGGGCTTTGACCTCACCCCTATCATATCACCGTTATTTACATTACTAAACATATATATTTGTATTGAAAATGAATAAAAATGAAAAAAAAATTCTTACTTAAATATATACTAATTTTGTATACGCAAAAACTGTACCTATTTATCACTACACACTTTTGGATTCTGAGCGAAAATTGTATTTTTTTACTTTTAGATCGTATTGCAGGTTTTACAACGATGTGTTTTATTTTCTATTTTTTTTTTTTTTTGTTTATGTCTGTATGCAAAATGTCTACCAGAAGGAATATTCCAATCTTTACAAGCTTACCCGGTTTCCGGTAGCGAATTTCGTCTAGTCGGTACTTTAGAGAGGTAATTTTTCGATTTTTTTTTTTATTTTGGGGAGGGGCGCATACTTTTTCCCCCACCCTTTAATACAGAGTAGGTATTAAAGTATTATATGATGTATACATCTACACACTAATTATAGTAGGTAGGTATATGTTGTATAGTATAATATTCCTCATTTTCTTTAAAATTATAAACCTATAATTATTGTTATATAATACGGCCTATTTAAAAGGATGATATACCCGCATTTTCTGTCTCCGTCCATCATAGTTGGCAGTATGGCAAAATTATACAACGCAAAATTGAAATTATGGCATTTCGGTTAGATTTAGAGTTTAAACACCCATTATCAAATTTAACGAGAAGAATAATTTCGAGGGAACCTCGCGGGCTTTTTGTAAAATATTGTCGGAAAAAAAAGTTACGGCATATTTAGTTTTTGATATTTTTAAATAGCTTTAACTTTTTCGTCAGATGATATTTCACTAAATGCCCATGAGGTTCACTCGAAAATATTCCTCGCTTCAAGTTTTGTAATAGGTGTTTATACCTACTCTAAATTTAACCTAAACGGCAAAATTTCAATTCTGCGTAGGTAGTGTGATTTTGCTATATTATCTGTTGGACAGAGACAACAAATGCGAGTGTAACATCCTCTCAATTGAATTTATTAAGCATATTCTTATAATGCGGCTTAGGTATATATCCTCGTTTGGGCAGTGAGTACCTATAATATATATTATATACCTGTCTGTATAATTGGTGCCAATATAGGTACCTATATGTAGATATATTATTTTGAGCTGGTTTCATATTTTTAAACCATTATGTACAGTATTTTCGTATTTATTATCTTTTTATTTTTTTTTCTATTTCAGTATCTACAACTCGTTCAATATCTATATTATATTATTTAACCTAGTTTGTAAGTTTATTTTCGATAGAGGGTAGACGAGTAACTAATATGTAATTAGGTACCTATACCTAGTTTTATAAAATTAAGGGCG
Organism: Pemphigus obesinymphae; assembly: GCA_025469235.1. Lineage (NCBI taxonomy): Eukaryota > Metazoa > Arthropoda > Insecta > Hemiptera > Aphididae > Pemphigus > Pemphigus obesinymphae. Next base: position 22,893 of record JAIPRL010007490.1, read on the forward strand.
TTTATTATAATCTTGTAAGTTTTTAGTTTATTCTACAAAAAAAAAAAAAAAAAAAAAAGGAGCAGAGTTGGGTTATAGGTTAGGTATAGGTACCAGCTATATATTGCACATACAATTAATGTATTAAAATAAGTTTTGGTTTTAAATTATAATAGCGAAGATGATGCGATGTATAGTAAATAATTTAAAAAATGCTTTTATATAATATGTATGGATAGTGCGCATATAGTAGGTACGTATTTTATAATTCGGCTACTGTAGCCTGGCGTACGTGGAGAGTTTTTAATACCTACCCCAGCGGTTCCCAAACTTTTTTCATTCAAGGCTCCCTAATAATTAAACATTTTTTTCACGCCTCCCTCAAAGAATATTCAATAAAATAGGTTAAAAATTGTTTAATATATAATATTTATTAGTTTTA
>JAIPRL010007491.1:0-23312 GCA_025469235.1 Pemphigus obesinymphae
ATTGTACATTAGTCATTTCTATTTATATAATATTTTAAATTTATTTCCTCCTTTTATTGTCTGCATTATATACCGTATCATTTTAATTTTTATTGTTATTAAATATTGTTAAATTGGACTTTGTCCGGCATGATAATAAAATTAAAATAAAAATACTGTAAATAATATGAAAAAATTATTAAATTATGACTAGTTACACAGATATACTAAAATAATAGTTGTTAGAAAATTATATATCGTCTGGTATTTATTTGCAAATACCTGCTAATCTCTATTTTTAAAATCTGTTTGTATATTTAAATATTATTAAAACGATTGTGTTCTGCTTCATTTATAAATCATAAATGAGTAATTTATCTGATAATTACTGTGTTTATAATATACACATATATATATACAGTGAAACCTTTAAATAGCGGTCACCGAAATTTTGTCCGCTATTCAAAGGGGGCAAATGTTTGAAATTCTTAAAGGTTAAATGTGTAAAATTAAAACATTTGCTCTAGGTTAAATTAAATTATATTATTATTATTAAATATAATTACTAATTATGTATATTAAATGGTATAATAATTTTGTAATGTTTGTAGTAATTCACAATTTAACACATATACGTACATAAAAAAAAAAAAAAAAAAGTGATCAGATGCATACATAAATATTCAATTTGGTAAGAAAAAAAATCGGTCAGCTTGGTCTGTTTATAATTTTGCCGTCTCCGTAGAATCTCGTGAGTTTATTTGCCAACGTCGAAAAGTAATCACTAACTAACAAAACATACGAAACATTGGAATTCGGGACTGGTTATTATTGTACTAATTTGATTTAATTATATTAAATATATTATATACAGTCAACTGCGCCTACTCGAATGCAAAAATAGGTGTTCGTTATTCGGAGAGTCCGCTATTCGGAGGTGTCCGTTAGGGGAGGTTTTACTGTATATATTATATATATATTATTTTTTATTATTATTATTTTTTTTTTTGGTAATTTAATACTTATTATATTTTTATTTTTCTATATTGAAATATTTAAGTACCGAATTGTGATTAAATTCTAAGACGTGCTCAAAGTCGACGTTTTTTCAATTTTTTTTTTATTATTCGTTTATAGCATGATGAGGACTCGTGGTGAAAACTAGTTGTTTTATCTATATAATACTTTTTCGAATACGTTGAGATCATTTTCTTTCATATACATACATATTATTATTTTTATAATAGGTGAGTTTATTTTAATTTTAATATTAACGTGATAAAGCAGTGGGTGTAATATCATACTTATAAACGGAAATAGACTGACCTAGGACAATATAAGATAATGCCGCGCAGTATATATAGGCCAGTGTGACAATATAACATATATTATATCGAATTCGACCAAACTAATTTATGATTATACCCGAAGTGCATGACCATTAGAAAAGTTTTTTTATTTTTTTTTAAATAAGAGGGAACATGGATAATTCGTAGCATAGGGTTCATGTAAGAGCGTTTTCCAGTAGGGAATGTTTTCTTTCTTCTTCTTCATGCGGCCCACACCACATTTTTACTTCTTTCTCTCTATTTTCGTCGATACATTTCACTGGCCGTACCTCGTTGTAAGTCTTATTTGTCTCGGGTGTTCGCTGTTCTAAACCGTCTTTATTAATTTGTTTATATAATATGATTCTTACATATACGTAGGGTATGTCAGGATTCGGCCTATCCTCTGCGCGCGATCGATATTTCGTTATGTCGTTACACGGGGAAAAAGCCTCGAGCTGCTTGTTTCGTACAATTTTGTAACCTTTTCAACGCACTGACGAACAACGTTATACCTAACCTTACATGAAACTCGAGCGCGGGACCGTGTTGTTTTCTTCTCTTGGCCGCATTCAGAGTGTCAAAACGGGTTTTCAATAAATTAATTTTCTATTTTATTTTTTCATTCGTTAACTTTTATTATATAATATGACCTATGAGCTCTATACGAGTTATGACCCGTACACTGGCTATTGTTTGCGTCGTTTCATCCATCATCTCTACACTCTCAAGACATTTGGATGCTTTGCTTTGCTTTGATTGTGGTGCTCTGTACGAATCTTTGCTTATAGACAGAGAGAGTCTGGTGTATAGAAGGATTTGTGAGGGTGGTGGTGAAATTGAGTTTTTTAGAATTTTAGAGGAAGATTGCGAATTTTTCTGGAGATGACTGGACGTTTTGAGATTTTCGGCATGTGATTGTAGTGTGAGGAAAACATTTGGATCTGGATTTGGTCACCCGTTGAGGAGATATTTTTTCATCGCGATCGTGTGCCGGATATTTCTCCGGCGTTTTAGCACCCAGATAACGTCGTGTCTTTGTGAACGGTTGTAAGGTAGTTGTTACACAATAATAATTACAATCGCATTCCGTAACAAAACATTTATCGAACAACAGATTCCACAAAGATATATTGAACGTATTGACGACGAGCGCCGAACTCGCTACCGCATTTACCCGGTCACAGCGTGCATATTATAGCTAAGCATGGATAACCTAGAAAATCTCTACAAGTACTTCATTCTGTTTGTATATCGCGGACAGACGGCCATCATACTCCACCACAACCATTTTTACTCATTTTATTTTACTTTAGGTTTTTTTTTTTGTATTACATACTTCATTATAAAATATAAATGAGTAATTCATCTAATACTCACTTTGTTTATATACATATATACATTTTTATTTTTTATTTTTTTTTGTAGTAATTTAGTATTTTATTTCTATTTTTCTATATTGAACGATTTAAGTAGGTACTATATGATTGAATTCTAAGACATGCTCAATTTTTATTATTTTTTTTAATATTCATTTATAATACGATTATGGTCAAAACTAGTTGTTATCTATAATATTTTTTCAAATACGTCGGGAGAATTTTATTTTTTATATATACTTTTTTATAAATACATTAATTTTATTTATATATTGTCATTTTTATAATAGATACCTATATATGTTCATTTTATTTATGTTCACTTCTGATTATATAATAGTACCTGAAAATGACATCGCTATATTTTCACGTATGTTGTCTAATTTAATTTATATGCAATAGTTATACACACTAATAAAACATGTTAACATTATTTATATCTACATAATTTATACGATTTTGATAAATCATTATTATTTTTTTGCAGTACGTTATTATATTCAATAATATATTTATTTTTTACTTTTTATTTTCGTCAAATATTTAGATGTTCTATAATCGAATTACTTTTAATTCGTATAGGCCTCGCAGAGCCAGTCTTTTACATTTTAAATATACCTACTACAGACCGAGCTAGGCCTGGCTTTAAAATTTGAAATACATTACGTGCCAAAAATATTTTGTGTTAATATGTATTTTCTGTTATGACTAACAGAAGTTATTTGTACAATAATAATAACTAACTATTTAATTTATTATAATATAACTATTATAATATTTATATAATTTATTGTCAATCTTTAGGTGTCTATAGGTGTCTTATATAAATATTGTTTATATAAAAATAAATATAAACCACAAAAATATGTCAACTAGGCTTTACAAGTATAATTACAAACATCATAGCTTCTAGATTTCTATAATACTTTACACCGGAAGTATTTTCAGAACCCTTGTAGCTAAATTTGAAGAAACAATTATTGAATTTGAATGGGGACCTACTACCTAGATACTTCCTTACCATGTTATATACACATGATATATACAAACAAATAAAACGTAATTATATAATAAATAAAATATAACTACGTATACATAGACGATTTTATACATGATAGTCAACGTACTTACAATCAAGGACTAGAACCGAACCGAAATTAACTGGTTCCGGAACCGAAAGCTCAAAGTATAAGTAGAACCGTAACAAGTACCAGAACCCTTTTATCTGAAACCGAATTTGAACCGGAACCCAAATTATAAAACCGGTTAATATCGGATCAAAAAAAATTTATTTTGTTGAAAGTTTTAAATTTACATTTTTTGGATGAAACACTATAGCACAACAATTATTATATGTTACAATATTCTATAATATACACGAACAGAGAGAAAATAGAATAATAATAATATTATAATTATAAATAAGTAATTAATATATAACATTAAAATATATTATAGATGTAAAAATAAAAAAATAAATAAAAATAAATTACTATATGTCTGTATAAAACGGTGGTAAAACAGTCTTCCCGGAGTGAATTTTGAACATAACCTAACATTCTAAAATTCCCCGACAGTGACGAAAATTCACATATTCTAACTTCAAAATATAAACATCCGATATATAAAATGTATTTCAATATATTATATTTATTCTCATACAAAATATGATAACTAAAAACTTAACTACTGATTACTAATATTAACTCGTATCAAATATGTAATTTTACGAGTAAAATCAGTGTATATTGTCTAATTTATTGTAATTTAATAACTTAACAAAGGTACCAATGATTTAATTTGTAAAATAATTACAAAAGTATTCTGATTTTTGAAATTTTTGAAATTTAATGTAGGCAATTATATATGTATATATATTATATACAATTAATTTAATTTATAAAAATATTCTCGTCCATAAAATCTTTTTCTTCAATTATTGATTCACCTTTACTTGGAAATAACTCAAATATTTTTAATTATTAATTATGAGATAAATGAAATAATAATTGTTCATATCTATACTTTCATAAGACAGTTTTTTATAGAAACCGTTTATAAAGAATAGTAGATAAATATACAAAACACAAAATATACAATAGGTACTTACCTATATATATATATGATACTGAAATTTCGTTTTTTAAACAATTACTTTTTGTAAAATTTCTGTTTTTCTGTCAAAAGGTACTTTTAAATTTGAAAATAAAATAAAATTTTTTTTTTTTGTAGATATTAAAAAAATCAAATTATTATTAACATTTGCAAGACGTGGGATACAATTTTATACAATGGAGTATTTTCGCTTCATTTTTACATATATGTGTATAGATATGGGACGAGCGATTTTCAAAATGACATATCGTTCTTGTGTTTTAGTCAATTTCTATAGTTTTACATCATAAAATAATTGAACCGTTTAATTTTTTTTATGGAATAAAGTTTTTCTTCGCAAAATTTATTTTACTAATGGTATTCACCGGACACCGGCTAAAACATGATCAATAAGAAAAAAATAAAAAACCGACCGTGTTTTTTTTTTAATGTAAAAAAAAACAAAAAAGTTGTTTTATCAACTTAATATTTCTGTTTTTAATTCAAAATAAATCTTTTCTTCGTAGTTTTATTTTTATACACAAAAACCATATTTTTGGTACATTTATCACCAACTTCATCAACATCATCTCTGATTCACCATCTTCCATAAACTCTTCTTACACATGCCATATCTTTATTAATTTCATTAAACATTTTCGAAAAATAATAATAAAATAGGTAGATACTCAAACATACTAATTTCCTAAGTGCATTTTGTGTGCTACGTATACGTAAATAATAATACGGTGTATTATATAATATATATATACGATAATAATAATAATAATAAAACTGAGGCTATATACCTTCTAGAAACTCATATAATATTAAATACTATAAATACCTATGTCACGTAATTATAACAATTTATATGGCAAAAAAAAAACAGCATGTTCACATAAAATTGTTCAATGAAATGGCAAAAAATTTATAATAAAATTATTAGGTATTTTTTTGAAAAATAATTCCGTCACCTAGGTATTTACAAGCAAATTTTATTTTATTTTTACGTAAAAAATCCTATCGGTTGATATTTATATGAGAACTATGCCGTAAATATGTGATTTTATATAGATATTTGAAAAATGCCTCGTCTTCAACGTAATCCTATTTAGATTGGGACCATTCGTCCCGAACGTGTTAAAGGAAATTTACAATCATTCGTTAGCAGTAATTAAACAAAAAATATCTTTGGGTTCATTCACTGATATTTAAATAAATACTGAAATTAAATAACACAATCAATATAGAAGTAATTAGTACAGATATATTATGCAGGTATAACAATGTTTTAATTATCTTTTTAGTTATCTTTGAGTAAGTAGATATATTATTATTATATGGTGATTAGTAGTTTTGATTTTTGAGTGATTTTATACAAATTATTATAAACAGCCGCTTGAGAAAATTCAGTTTAAAATTTAAAATATACAAATGACCATGCAACCAATATTTTACATATTTATATACAAATTAAAGATTATTTTTTTGGGTTGAGTGTAGTCTTTAATTTCGAGGGAAGTTTTAAAATAACTTTTCCGAAAATTTCTGAAGTTAAATCGTATATTTTTCTTGAATTTTTGAGGGGGTTTGAACCCCCGAGACCACTCATGTAGTCACTCATATCGTAAATAAAACATAAATATATATTTCAAAAGCCGTTTAATACCGATACTAATCTGTATTTTAAGAACCTGTTAATACCGGTTCTGGAACCCAATCGAAAAATTAAAAACTATTTACAAATAACAATAAGCTTGTGTCCCAGTAAGTATAGTATTCACGGTTAATTTGTATGTATAAATAATAGGTGTCTAAATAGTTTTTATATAAATCGCAATTTTATATTGTATAAACCAGTTCAGGGATAATAATAGTTATAGCTAGGTACCTAGGTACCCACTTATTTCATTCGGTTCATAGTAATTTATTTTTCATTTGATTATCCGTAATATATTTTCAACCAAATATTAATATATTATATCCGAAAATTAAAAAACCCAAAAGTCCGAACGAGAAATAATTTTTATAAATATATCAAGTTTATCTTCTACTCCCTATCGACAGGTATTCTATATTAATTATTTTAAAATATACTCAGTTATATTAATCCAAACTTTTAAAATTTCGAACAGTTTTTAAAATTCAGTGATTTATCTTTGTTATAAAATATAAAATAAATATACTACTCTATTATTGATTTTAGGACTGAAGTTTAAATTGGACCATTAATGTATACAATAGTATTTTAAGTATTCGAGTACATCAGCTGACAGCTCTGTCGGATATGTTTGCGCACGTTTATAAAATACATTATTTATAATAACAATACGTTTCTAGACAAGTTTCCTCAAATTAATTTATAAAAACGATATTTCAATAGTATACCTTAGACCTTTCGGTAGAGTAGGTACTACTACAGATTCTAATGACAATTGTACTTTTAAATACATTAAAATGTTTAAATGTATACGTATATTTTACGCAAACACGGTTTAATGTGTGTTACCTAAAATGGATTTAATTTTAGAATGATTTTATATATTTTAGTAATTCCTCAGGTCAATAAAAACTAGTAATAATATTATTAGGATTAATTTTCCATTATATAAATTATTATTTAGTAATTGGTTATTGAAGTAAATTTTCAGAATATTACAATCAATTACAGGCTAATTTTTCATGGTTTAGAGTTTACTACATACTTTAAATGTATTTTTATATGGTAATTTTAGATGAATGCCTAATAGATATAGGTACTCGTATTTAATTGGAAATTTGGTTATCGAAGTATAGAGATGTGAATTTTTCCGGTAAAATAATTTCGGTAAATTGATAAATCGCCCCGGTCAAATTCAAAAATGCTATTATTGTATTTTTTGTTAATTGACTATATTTGTCAATAAAAAAACAATATAACTATTAAAGCGGTATATGCCTCGCTCCCCGATAGAACCTGTAAAAGCCTCTGCCGCTATGTTATATTATGCAGTGTATGTCGTTGTTTTAATATATGCTACGATTTTATTAAAATGTTATATACTATACGTTTTTATTTGTAAATTTTAGTTATTTTTCTTCTTACTTGTTTTGGGTAGCGAACGACTCTTTTAAGAGTTAAATAGTTGGTATCAGTGATTTTTAAAATTTTTATCACACCACTTATTAAAAAATAAATCTCACATTTTCTTTTCCCAGAAGTAGGTGTATCTCAAACAAACACTAAGTACACAAAAAGCCACCCCACGATAAAAAGTTGACATCGGAAACGGTAAAAGCATCTTCCTAAAAGTATTGCGTATCGCGTCTATTAGCCAGTGACAAGATGCCAACATAAATATTATCAGCGGAGAAGGAAGAATTACTGATATAGGATATTTAGAAGTTTTTCCGAGATTCACGACCATAATAATTCAAAATATAAAGATACCGTCTATTGTTTATTCATTAACCTTAAGTTCGAGAAATAAATACGTTTATAAATAATAATAATACTAATGCTCGGAAAATAATATAATCAAAATAGCAATTTCAAATATTTTATAATTTATATATAATTATATTTTTATTCGATAATGTTTTTTTCAAACGATAATACAATTAATAGAATTATGAAATTTGTACGATTGTTTCAGTAAACAATTTTATTGCTGTTTTAGAATAAATAAATTGAGCTTCAAACTGTGGTGAAAGAATCGTTCAAGGGTTTGATTCATAGGAGTCACACCTGCAATTGATAGGTCCAAATTTGTTTGGATTACATTTATATTAATATGGGTAGTTTTTAAATATATTGGTACTTACATATATTAACATGTCGTGTTAGTCACTTTTAATAATGTGGTTATTTAGAATAATAGTAATAGTCTATCCCGTAAAAACGATAAATGTGACGACCCTATACGTAATAAGGTATAGTATATTATGTACATTATATGGACACGATATCTACAAACTGTCAAGTGTCGATCTCAACGTTTTCGCGGGCATGGGCGAGTTTACGAGGTCGTTTGCCGGCTTCGGAAAATCCGAATTACGTATTTTACAATTATATAATATATTATTCAAGAGGTCGGACCCAAGTGTCAAATTGTCAGTCATTTAATACTACATTTTACTCGCACAGTATGCCGGGTTTCGAATTTTTCCAAAAACCCTACCAAATTATAATTGACATTGAGACAACAGAAAATCCATATACCGTGGTCAGAGATAATTTATTGTCAGTTGACCTCCGTCCATCAAACGGCTTTAACAATAGGGCCGCGCCGTCCTGCGGTTAGCCCATCATTAACCCTAAAAGATTAAAATGCGGATAAGGTTTTTGTATCATTACGGAAAAACGTATAGTATGTCTGTATCGTAGTTGTTCGCGTACAATATCGTTAATATTCTGTACGTTATTTCGATTCATAATTATAAATGGATTTCGTTGCTTCTGCACAGTAAATAGCCTCCAGAGGGTGTTCAAACGGCTGGTAAACCATTAGTCAGTTTTGCGTAAGTACTCCAGACGTCCGACATCCATATACTTCCATGTATATTCTAAAATTTTTCCACGTTGCTTACAAATACTTCCATTACTTCCACGTACTTCCAAGTACTTCACACGTGTTTCCAATGTATGAGAGTACCTACTTACTTGTATGTATTTCTAAATATTATTTTTTATACAACTACCTAAATAATAAAAAATTTTAATTAAAATAACGTAGCCTTTTTTTCGAACAATTTTTTTTTTACTCATTACGCATTCGAAAATGTTTCTCTCTTAAAATTTAATATAGATGTTTCGACTTTATTTATCGTCATATATTTCTCCTATAATGACCGCTGAATATAAACAAAAGGATATAGCAAGGTTAAGCCTGAAATAAGAAATTATAGGAAAAAATTACATTTTAATTATTATTTCTTTTTACCCACATAATTATTGATAAAAACAGTGCATTATTTTGACACTGGTCAATATGAATATTGGGTACTTTTCTAGCTCTAATTCGAGTATATATGTAAATATTTCAATTTTTTTTGTAAAATGTAGGAAAGTACTGACGTTTTTACAATATTTAATTACCTAGTAATTTTTAAACGTTTACAAATATTTATTATTGCATTATATATAGCAAGGTGATAATGTGATAATAAGACCGGAGATGACAACAAGACCGAAAAGGCGATTAGACAGGGTGTAAAAATGTAGGTGTCATTTAGACCACGAAAGTAGATAATAAGACCGGGAGCGACATGTAGACCGGGGTGACTTAATTGTGACTTATTATTTTCATTTGGTCTAATTGTCTCAAAACAGATCTTGTTGTCTCAAAACTGACTAGTTATTTACACCACCTGTCGTCTGTATTGTTCAGATGCAATAGAATCTGCATAATTATGAATCGAAATATTATACAGAATTCTTACTTTAGTATATGCAAACAACGACTGACACGATATACATTTTCCAGTTACGATACGTGTACATATATACAGTATGTGGATTTTCTGATGTCTCAATAATTGTAATTTTGCAGGGTTTCTGAAAAATTTCAATACAAGTAAGATATAGTATAATTTTTTAACTAGTACATTTGTTTTTTTTCATACATTTTTCATATTATGGGGTCTTTTTAAGCTCCAAATTATTTTAATGATCTTCTAAATATGAACATTTTTTTAAACTTAACAAACATAAAATGTATTAATTGACTCCTTTAAACAAAATAAATAAAAAAACATTTTTAGTCTTTCTTTGACTAGTTATTTGTGAAAAACGAAAAAATTTTTTTACTAACGTTTTTGAGTAAATTATGCGCAAAACTTAAATTTTAATTTTAAATCAAAGTGACAATAAACTTGGAGAGGGCATTTAGATAGGAGAGTACAACAAGACCGGAAAAGTGACAATTAGACGGGGTGTAAACATTTAGGTTACATTTAGACCACGAAAGTAGACAATAAGCAATTAACTAAATAACGTGATAAGTCTTATCTTAAGGTTTGGTTCTTATCACGGTTGTTATTAACACGAACTAAGACAGTATGGAATGGAAACGACGGACTAATACGTGCGGAAAAATTGTCACGATAAATATCAAGGTAAGGGAATCTATGCTATTAAAACGCCGTCTAGTTTATAGTTTTGATAACATATTCATGCGCAGACTACATGCTACGTTTGTGTGGTATGACTATATGATCGTTAGGATTGCATGATAGATTATCGCTTAGATTCCCTCACTTTTTAATTCACTGTAACAAAATGTAATCGCACCACTACCTTCCATGTCGTTTCCAGTCCATACTATCTCAGTTCGTGTTATATAACTAGGTAGTTTATCATTATTCAAATTTTATATTTTTATAAAAGGTTATTCAAACAAGAGAGTGAGTCACAGAAAGTCGATACTGTAAAAAAAAAAAAAAAGTATTGACTGACTACGTTATTATAGTCAATTAATTTTTCATTGTTAATATTTTGAATTATGTAAAAGTAAAAATAAAACAGTCCATATAGCTTAAATTATTATTATTATTTTAAATTTTAAAGCAAAATTAAATCATTGCATTCTAAGCAAAGTTTTGTATAATATTATAATATTAAAATAATATATTTTTCAAAAGTATTAAAAATTATAGTTGACTATAAACTATATTTAATATAGTAATGCACCTTTTAAAGACCTTTGGGTCACTAAAGTATGAACTCCAAGTATTTTTGTATATATGTTTTCTCCAACTGTTTTTTTTTTTTTATGTAATAAAAATATCCAGTTTAGAGTAAAAGATGCTATTTTTTTTAATTATCTATATTTTAGGTGTACCTACCTACAAATTTATAATAAAAAACACTCATCTGCATTTTTAATTTTACCAACTTAAAAACGTGATAGAAATACTAAAAATAAACAAATTATATCTAACAATATTGTCTTGCGCTCTACACGTAAACCTTTTACAATATATTCATTTTTTTTAAAATGTATAGTTATTCCAAAAAAAAGAAAAAACAAAAATATATAATGAGGAACACATAAAACATGTAAAAATGCACGTATAAAAATCGATTACGTAAGGCTCTGGATAATTTTGTTCTTTATGATTTATTTTTATTAAACTATTTTTGATAATGATTTAAAATTATATTATATATTATTACCTTTTTTTTTTTTTTTTACATTTTTTTGATATCAGTTTTTGTTTTTAGACTAGGTTATATTTTACATTTTAAATATATTAATAATAATTTCAGTTTTTTAATTTAATTTCTTGATTATTTTTGTTTTAAATCTATTTACCTAATCTATTCTGTTTAATACTAATAATTTATTTGAATGTAGTTTTTTATTTTAGTAAAAGTATAACTAATGTTTTGTGCAGTAGGTGTCTAATGAAATATATTGTGTATTCTTTCCAAATAATTGTATTAATCCATAAATTAAAAAGTTTAAATGATTTTTTTAATAATAGAATCCGGGAAATAATTACAATTACTATAAAATGTATAACAATTATTGATAAATATAAATAAATACCCAGTTTCTACAAAAAGAATTTGTTTTTATTTAATAAATACGTATTTGTTAAATAAAAACAAATTCTTTTTGTAGAAACTGGGTATTTATTTACATTTATAAAAATTCTACAAGTAACTCAACACCAAAATATAAAAAAAAAAAAAAAATAACAATTATTGAAATAAAATAATAAAAGTCCAAAAGATAGAGCACAGAAATATTTAATATGGATATTTTAAGAAGCTCACATAGTTTCTTTATTACAGAAAATTTAATTTAATTATTTCGAAAATGGATTAAATGAGTCAAGCAATTTTAATTATTTTAAACAATTTTAAACTATACATTATTTAATTTTTCTTTAATATTTTTATCCATAAAAAATATTAGCTCCCTCGCTATGTACATAAACTACAATATAAGTAAAGTTGGTAATTTTATTGTTTTATAATTGTATTTTGTGCTTTTTCTATATATTTTTATTTATGCTTAATTTTATGAATTTCATGGTTATGAAAATAAGTTCCAGGTAACTATAATAAATACACATTTTATATTAAAATATATTTTTGAAATAAGAAAATGCATATAAATGTAGAAAACATTTTAGGAAAGAGGTATGAAAAAATTTGTATTCATTAAATTGGGCTCAATACAAAGAGAAAATAATTTTATCAATGCAATCAGAAAAATATTTTAATATATAACCCTACTAAAACATCATAAATATGACATACAAAGAAAAAATGTAATATTCATTTTTTTATTTAGCATATTCATTTTTTGAACAATTTTGATTTTTGTTAACTTGTAGTAACTATAATTATGTTTATGAAATTGAATTTCGTTTTTATGATTTTTAAAATAATTTCAATCGTCTATTAAACAACTATATGAATATCGTTACCTATTGGTTTTCCGTTTAATTCGACGTCACTTCGATTGCGGTTTTGAATACCGTTTAAAATGATTTTTACAGTTATTCTTTTGATTTTTGAATAATACGTTATATTGTATTGTTTTTTATTCAATATTTATCTATCGACGAGGGTGCACAATTAACATTTTTACTATATATACGCGTATCAACTCATTACTTAAAACGATAATCGAGTACTATATACGTTATTGCCCATAGCGTCGAACACATTTCACTGGGGATTTATGGTTTATCGACTGTGATTAATTCACACTATATAGAAACGATATTTTATCGCGGCACGACACCGCTGACGACTATGGACGTATAATATGAAATACATATCTCACGCGAAGTGTGACCATTATTGCGGTATATACCAATACCCGTGTATATATAAGCTATATTATGTAGTTATCAATTGTCGTGTCGCACGGAATGCCGCTTTTGTGTATAATTTGTGGGTGGGTAACGGAGTTTTAGGGGTGGTTTTTTTTGTGTGTGTGGTGGACACTCGGCGGCGGTCACCCCTCCCCGAAAGATAATCTCGAAATGTAATTTGTCATTTTGTACGGTTTCTCCCGTACTTGTAAACGCGTACGCGTATACGTGCTTAAACACGACATTAAACAATAATATATAATATATAAATATACGTGTAGTATATGGAGCGATACCGTATATAATATATATACTTCGCCAAAAAGCAAAAACAGACACGGTGTATTTTTTTTTGTTTCGTTGTCCATTTCGTCCTTTTCGTTCCAAAATACACGATTTGAATAACAATTATAGACGCAATCGATTGGAGGGGAGATACCTACATTTTTTTTTTTTTTTTTTTTAACTAATTATTATTATTGTTTTCAAAATAACGATAGCCTTAGATTATCTCGTCTATAATTTACAAGCCATATTGAAATTATTAGCGCGCAGAGACGACGTAAACATTAATAATAATAATAATAATAGATACGCGAATTAACATCTATATTTTACGTTGCGTAATAAGATTTAAGGCGAGAGACTCGGTTGGTCCCAAAACGATATTTCCCTCGGGAATTTCAGTACCCTATGACCTTTTAATGGCAGTTGCATGGCAATCTAGTTTTCTGCCAAATTGACCTAAAAGCTCAGTAAAAAAAAAAAAATATATATATATATATATATATATGTATACAGGATGATTTTTTAATCTACAAAACGTCTTCGTTCGTACAGACATAATATTATAAACTATACGGATTCGCATTTACCACACTCCATAAAATCAAAAAATAAAAATAAAACTTTCATTCATCGTTTAAATAATGGAAGAAAATATATTAAATTTATATTTAGTTAATTTGATTATCGTGGATTTATAATATGTTTTTTTTTTTATATTAGATGTCAGAATTCTTATATACCTAATATTATTCTATTATAATGTTTATTTATATTAATATATTAATTTATATTAATTTAAATATTTACATTTTATTAATTTTTATATTTTTATTAAGAGATTTACAATTACTGATAAATAATATATTATGCAGGTACCTGTTATATATTAATAATATAAACACTATAGTTTAATATATTTTAGATTCTCAGTTTATCAATGAATGTTGAATTGCTTTTACACGATGTGTTTTTTTTTTTTTTGTATGTATACACTATTTTGTGCACAAGGAGTAAATTAAGAATTTTCTGATATAGAGGATTTTTATGGGACATTTTTTTTAGTTAAGTAACCTATTGGTACTTTATAGAGGTAATTTTTTGATTTTCTAAGTAGTTTTTAAAAGCGGAAATATCACGAATAGTGGTTATAAATTAGAAAATAACAAATAAACTAGTCAATGTTATCAACTATATAAGTGATAAAAAAATATAATTTTACCAAAAAAATATAGAAAATTATAGTAAATCGGAAAATTAAAATTCCGTAAACTTGAAATGGACACCAAATATTTATTATGGCACTATGTATTGAGTCAATATATACATTGAAGGATTCTGAAGAAAGTTTTGATATGTATAATATATTTACTCTTATCATTTATATGGTTAACAATGATAATATTATACTCATGTTATATACATCAAAGCTTGGCTTAGAATCTTTGAAAGAAATTATTTATCATTACTTTCAAAGTCAATATATCCAACACCAATATTCTACACAATGAGCTAAATGCTTCTACTGCATACTGACTCGATTATTATTTATTAACATTGTAGTTTTATACAATCTATCGTTAAATATATTTTATTGTTTTGATTTTACAATCATAATTTTTAAATTCTTATGCAGATTAATTTAGTGATTGTATAGAATTTCAATATCGCAGAAAGTTATTGACGAGCACTTATAAAATTAATAACCATAATTAAATATAATAAATAGTTACTTAAATAAATATTTTATAATTATTTGTATTTATATATTTGTACACAAAATGCTATACGTCTAAAATAATATCTATCACCCTAGTCACCAAATAATTAAATTAAACCCATAACTATCTACTACGGATAGACGGACGGACGGACACAATGGGGCTATAAAGTAGGGAAAATAACATAATAAAATATACAATTGTCATGGTTTTAGAGTCTGAGGATAACAAGGAAACTATTGATTTTACAATGATGTTTATTTTATTTTTTTAAATTTATCTGCGAGTTACTTTTCGACCAAATGCAATTGAGTAGGAGCTTTAGAGTTTATTAATTTTCTAACTGGTACTTTGAACATGATATTTTTCGATTTTTTTTTCAATAAAAAATATTAGTAGTTTCGAATAAATAAATTTATAATTTATAATAATAATAAATAAATAAATCAAAATATCGAGTACTCTTCTTATTAAAAGTTATCATAGTATCTACCTAGGTATCATAAATTTTAAAACAATTATTCGTATATTCAATTCGTTTTTATAAACTTTAATTGAAATGGCCGTAGATTAGTTAGATAGCGTTATTGTAGTGCTAATTTTATTTTGAAAAAACAGGGACAAAAAATGAATTATAGTTTTAAGCAAAAGTTTCACCATCCAAATAATTAAAAAAATTTTCTTGATTTACTCATTTACAAATTTTTCCTTTTATAAACTTTTCAACTTTTCAACTTGATCTAATCGAACACGTAATCCCATTTTCAAATCAAATTTTGGGTTAGGGAAGTTCTTTAGGGAACTCTTTTTTTTTTATTTTTTGACTTTTTATTTATTTTTCCCCATTTTTAGAAAAAAAAAAAAAACTTTTTAGAAAATTTAATATAATGTTATTTTTCTGTTGTTATTAATTGGCCTCTACTAACTACTGTAAGTATGTAAAATGTCATCAATAATTTCCAAATTGTCCATTCTATAGTATTCAATATTCATTAATGAGAACACATTTTCTACTGCTGTATTTAAATCAGACTATAAAAAAGAAAATTCAACGTCCATCTATATTGATTTTTTATTAAGATTTTTATTAAAAGGTATAAACGTGATAACCATGTGATGATTTTACTTTTGTTCTTTATATAATTGTTCAAATATTTAAAATTTTTAACAACAATTATTCTGGTCGATTCCTATATTAACATTTTATAATTTAATTTATAAAAGTTGTTAAAATATTTTTTTATATAATTCCAAATAATAACTGCATATTTTGGAGTAAGACGTGTGTATAATACCCATGAATGTGAATATAGATATATTGTATTTCTGTAAAATATATCATTTAAAAAAATATTTTCTCTAGTAAAAATTGAAAAATGTTAATATTAAATATTGAAGTTGGATTAGGAACAATTGGACATCCCGAAATGCTTTTTCGGTAATTTGAAACGCAATGCTCAAAGCCGGTAGTGTCTCGTCTAAACCGGGACATAATATGGTAAGTCTACGATGTCGGTGTATCTATATGTATCTATATAATATTAAGTAACAACAAATTTACCAAACATTCTGAGGACTGTAATCATTATTGATGACAATAATATATAATATAAATATAAGTTATAATTTACATTTAAATAATTCTTAAGAATTTAGAAATTTTATTCTTAAACATATTTTTCTAAATGTATTTTTAATATATTTTAAATAACTACTATTTTAATTGATGTTTGAAGTTATAAATAATAATAATAATATTTCAAATTAATGATTTTTATAGTTTTATTTATTAGAATACAATGTATAAGTACATTTTTAATTCTGCACGCGTATTATAAAGAGATTCGATGTGTTTGTAAAGTTTTTTAGGAGAGCGTTTTTGTGGTAATATTATAATCATAATTAAAAAATACTAATACAAAATGTTAGATAATATTCCACTCGTTTATGTAATTTGATAAGTTAGAATTTAAAATAAAAAATAACGTCTACGAATAAAATCTACGAATGGAACATTATTTTGTATTTACATTTTGACCGATATAACTTTTTTTATACCAAAAGTATTTACGGTGTAATTTAGTTTTATATACCTAAATCCTAATAATCCTAATGTTATCAATAAATAAATCCTAATAATACAAATAAAATTAAATGGCTGCTGAATTTTCGTTAAATAGGTCGTTTTATTTCTATGTAACTCGTGTAAAAATACGTTTAACGACTACATTTTTATATAAGAGAATGCAAATTTTTTTTATATATATATTTTATAGATAATGATTGTTGCAAGAATTTTGATTTTAAATATGTTCACTGTTAAAGTTTATTGTCAATCAACTCGTTTGAATACCAAATAAACGTAACTGTATACGCGAGATCGCCAATCGCGATATATTATGTAAGAACGGATGTATAATACTGAATCAAATATCATAGGTAGAATTAACAATATGCAATAATCAAATTTTTACAAACGAATATTTGTTGAAATAATACAATTTTTATTGATTTCATGTATAAATTGTTAAATTAATAAAATATTTGTTTACAATAACAAATTTATTTGTTAAATTTCACAAAATATATAAGTATTATAATTTAATAAAAGTATAATTTATAAAATTAATACAGATTCTATTATTATAATAAAATATGTTATTAAATTGAAACATATTCCGTTTAAATTGACCATTTTTATTAACGAATGGACGTTTGTAAAATCAACTACATTCTAGTGTTTCTGTAGTAATATTAAAATTAAAATTTTTTTTCACCCATATTGCTTATTTAGGCGCATGTCTATGCGGAATATCGAACCCGTGTGTTCGATGTTTTTTATAATAATGTTCGTTTTAAACAATATTTAACAACGTAATAGGTATAGGCAATTAAGTAACAGGTAATTATTTTAATGTATTTTGCCTGGACTCTATTAGGTTAATTAATTATTAGCCTAGCGGAAAATCTGTTTAATCTTGCGAAATTTCAAATATGGGTATACGCACAATATGGACTGGCATGAAAAACCAAAGAGGAAAAAATGGGATTAATTATTATAAAATATTAATCATAATAATAGGTAAATTATAGTACAAGGATACGGTACGTATATACGTGATGTTGGTATAATTTGCATGGCATAAAAGCATTACACGGAAACTTTGTACTTGGTTTTTTTTTTTTTTTTTTTTTTTGTGCAATTTGCACTAATGGCTATAATTATTATTTATATTTCATATTATAATAATGTATAACTGACTCAATTTCTCTCGACTTTCCACGTTCAGTAGTTGTGTGTGTTCGTCGACGGTTTGGTCTAGCTCCTCTAAGTCTACTGGTTTTTTTTTTTTTTTTTTTTTTCATCCACGAACTTAACGTATCAATTTCGGATAAATTGCACGAGTGTATGACTTCATCGTTCACTGCAGATGGCTATTTGCTCGATAATTATTGAAAAATTATAATTCGTGTTCCGCAATTTATTTTGTCCGTAAGAACCATCGATGTTTTAATCACTGCAGCTGACTGGCAATATTGCCTTCTTGCTATTTCATCGAACCCTATCAATATTCGTCCTTATCGCTCCTTCTTCTAATCATTAAACCACTACCTAGTTCATAGCCACAACCTAATCACCAAACGTCTGCAGTTTCTTTGGACACCTGTTCATATTGGTATCGTTAATAATGAGACAGCGAGAATCGCCTAGATTTTTTCACCGAATATTTTATTAATTTTTCTCCTAATTACCAAATTCTGATATTCTTCTTATACATCCTACTTACTTTGAACTCTTGGCAGCACAAGTAGTCTTCCGATCAGTATAATTATTTCTCCCGGCAGATTTTGATTGAATTATCCCTCCTCCCTATCGTTGGTTCTGAGATCTTGGTTTACCATCTATGTCTCGGGACTAGGACATAACCTTTTACCAAATTACTCTTAACTCCTCTCCTATGTGCACTCTACATAATAAGTCCTTTGGACCTTCGCTACATTATTTTTGGTTGTCGTTCTTTGTCCTCTCTTCGACTTCACTTCCTTTCACGTTTATCTTCTCTTGGCTATTTCTCTCAAAATACTATAATATATTAATTAACTCACGTTCTCCTCAAGTAATTTTTTCCATAATCTTATTAATAAATTATTTAGATTCTAATTTTGTAAATTTCATGTATTTATGTATTTTTATTATTATTTGTAATTTAATTGCTTTGCAGTAATATTTTACCAAAATAAAGGCACTTGATTAATACTAATAAAAAAATATTCAATATTAAATCTATTAATACCGTATTTGCTAGTATGCAATTATTGAGTTCATACAATAGGTAACATCTCAATCATTACCATACCGGTATTTCTACAATATCTGAAAACTAGACTTATATTGTGTAGTAATCATATTTAAAAATTAAAATAACACGGTAATTCTAAAAATAGTCAATTATTTGTGACGTAATTAATAAATTGACAAAAATTAAAATTGAAAATAGAAACACAACTGTTGTGCAAGTATTTAGCTATTAATAATAACTACATACTTATTATATATATTTTTTTATTTTATATAATATATATAATAAGTATGTATTTATTATCAGTACCATAAACTTGTGCAATAGTTCTGTTCCTATTTTTAATTTTTGTTTTTATTATCATTATATTTACATTTAAAATTTTCAGAAAAAATATGCATTTAATTTAATATAACCATATTTTTTTTGTATTTATTTTTTATATTTGTTTTTATAGAACCTGTTTATTTCGAATTATGTTAATATCACTGACAATAAATCATAACTATAATGGAGGTGAAACTCTAAATCGAGTGCAGTTGGTTTAATAAATACATTAATAATATAATATAATATTTTATGCAATTTGAATGAAAAATATAATTAAATGTTTTTTTTTTTTTTTACGTCAATTAATTTCATTAATATAGGTATATTAATAAGTGTGAGATAATATACCTTCAGATATTTCATATAATAATAATATATAAAATAATATAAAATGATTTTGAATATTAAACATTTGAAACCTGATAAAAGAAAATGTATATTGCTATATAGGTACAATATAGTATGTTCTGAGGTTTCCGTGTAGCTTAATGATAAGGAAACGAATATCTAAACTTAAATTTATTAGTCAATCACAATAAAACCTAGTGGTGATTTCAACGTTTTGCGATAATAAGAAGTATACAATAATAGTTTAAAACTAAAAAAACAAACTGGAATGTTATTTATTATTACAATGTGTTCATCAAATAAAATAATGTATTCAAAATATAGTAACTGGAATTAACTTAGTTATGTTCTTTCTTAACGAAGTACTTGTAACTCAACGAGCTTATTTGAACTTTATATAAGTTAATTAAAGAAATCAAGTGATCTTGACTTATACTATAGTCACTAAAATCGAGTAACTTGGCCAGCTTTGAATATAATAATATAATATGACCGATAAATTAATAATAATCAATTTCTCTAAAACGATAATTTAAGAGCAAACATTGTAAATATTTTGATTTTTACAATTTTGTGTTTTGAACCCAGGCAATTAAAATAGTTTTCATTAAAATATTTTTAAAAAAGTACCCAACTTCATGAGTAGGTATAAAGTTATTGTAGTTTTGTTTATTTTTTAACTGCGTGACCTGAACGTGGAATGGATAACTTAATATGAGATATGCGTCGTACCGCGTGTCGAGTGTTCGATTCACATCACAATATTTTACACAAATATACTAGATGGAAAAAAAATAATTCAAAAAGTTTTTTTTGAAGTTTGAAGTTTTGTACAAAATACAAACATAATATAATAATATACCACCGATGAACAAAATCGTAAAATGTGAGAGTGGACTGATTCTACGCATCTGAATATATCCGACTGTCCTTGAAACCTAAATATTAATAATAATACGAGATCTAAATAATGTTGGCAAAGATGGTTTGAATATTTCGGAAACTTGACTTACTATTGTCATAAGTTATATTACTTTATGTCACACGTTTTGACGTTCGGTGCTAACATATTGATATTTACCTAAATAGGTATTAGGAATAACAATAATGATCTAATATGTTCACTGTTGGGATACATTTATTGAAATATAATAATACAAGTTTAAATAATTCCAGTGAAATAATAATGAACATAATACTATGAAAGTTGTTGTTTAAAAAATTAATTATGTCTGTTGATTTTAATTGAAACACAGATCCACGCCATGAACATTTTAATTTATATTTCTATGGATAGTTTCACAATGCAATTATATTTATGCAGACGTACAGACAATATAAAATTGAATTTCCTATTTAATTTTGTTATTATACTAAACGAATATTGGACAAGTTGTTAAATTTACAATATGACACAGCGAGCGCGCTCTCGTGATGCATATTCGCACCGACATTACACTCACTTGGAGCTAATCCGAGAAAAAAATACCTATTACTTTGTCATAAAAAATCATGCAACTAGGAATACGATATATTTTATTATATTATTATATTAACGCATTCAAATTCAGTTCTTACTCAGTTCAAAAATTAGAATATTTAATAATCCTAAAATAACACACTTCAAATAGAGAAATTTATTACGAAATAACATGTTCTGTTTTTGGGATACTAATAAGTAATAATTTTATTGTCCTAGTAAGTGAATTATATTACGGATAACAAAATATTGCGATATCAACATAATATATCGTAATCATAGTAGTATGATTTATCAATTTAATCAAAATCTATAAATGTCAGGGTAAATAAATCGGTTATTTACTTTTACCTAAATGTATCGTTCATATACTATACTATACTATACTATACTATGCTTACACCATTAACTACTATCAAATCCGTACTTAGATTTTTTTTCGTAGGGGGTCTAAAATGTATTTTATAATTTTAGTAGGTATCATATTGAACTTGTTTTGTCTATCACATAGCGATTTATCGGATTTATGGATTTTGATAACAGACTTGAATTGTGGTCATACATGCATAACCCCATATCCAATTTCCATTATCCATATATACTTCTATATACTGATAAAGGCAATTCGGATGACCGTCCAAGGTCAGCAAACGCTATCAGACCAGCTCGCTAGAGAAAGATTGCCAACCAGGCCAGCCCGGCAACGCCACGACTTCTCTACCTACCTACCTTCCTACGACCACCACTCATACGAGTGTTACGCCACCTCTCTCCTCTCCTTTGCACTGGTGCACCGACGACCAACCTCCAGCGGTCCAGCCAGCCAAGGAACCGACAACAGACGGCCACCACCTTCGGACCACTTACCTTGCGGCCACATCTGCACCTGTGAGCGGACACAAGTGAGATCCACGGACACCCTCTCACCCGCTTAACTATCCAGATTGTGGGCACTGCGACCGTCCACCCACGGATTTAATGGACGAGAGCTTGAGGAGGATCACGCAGACCTGTGCGGAACATCCAGTCCACGCCGGATTACCATGCCAGCCAACCACGACTTCCAACCCCGGATTCCCCGGGACCCATCAGCGGCCAACCCAGCGGACCTGCTAGGTCTCGCCCACGATTAAAGATAGACAGGTTGAACAACGAGCTATATTACTCCACAATTTACATTGACGAACAAACCGTCTCTCTGAATCAGCTGTGAAATTCTACTACTAGCGCTCGTAGCGATTTAAGATGTT
>JAIPRL010007492.1:0-15747 GCA_025469235.1 Pemphigus obesinymphae
TCGGAGCACAATATGTTCGAGTTATCTATAGTTTTTTTTTTCGAGTAATCGAGGTTTTCGCAAGGGAACAGCATTTTTTTCGACTTATCAAGGTTTTCGACTTATCGAGGTTCCACTGTATATATATATATATACAAATTATAAATACTAGCGAAAAACATATATATATATAATTTGAAATTCTGACTGAGGAAAATAGGGTCAACATTGGCATTACGCATAATATGGTGTGTAGTATATAGGTTTATTACAGCCCTAGGAATAGTCGAATAGGCAGGAAGAACAAAGGGAACATAGATGTGCATTTTGCACGTCATGCGAGAAGGAACTTTAAAGTTTAATAGTTCTAGCAAAGCGGGACAATATAAATTGACCCATTGACAAAGTTTACGAGCAGGGATATACCCGCTTATGTTTGCCTATGAAAAAAAGGCGCACGGTTTGAGCTAACCGGAGGAAGCGATATAATTATGTGGAAGACGCTCGTCGATTTTTCATTTAAACGCTGCGAAGTTGAAAAATTTGCGCTGTGCCCTGTCAATTCGACCGCTCTCCAGCGAAGTCGTTGCATCCCATATAATTGGAACCAAACTCCACAACGGAAAGTATACCAATTGAGAACATTATAGAGTCTTAAGAGAACGAGCAAATTTGAACTCGCTCAGCATACACTTTAAAAACCCCAGTGCTCTACAGAAGGTAGCCATAATATACTTTTGGCACACAAGGCTGGGCATTATCGAGTTAAAAGTTAAAATTAAGTCACAAAGTTAAGTTAATTTTAATTAAGTCACTTAACGCGTTACAATTTTTTTCAGATTAACTTTTAACTTAATAAGTTACATTTTTTTTTAAATGAACGTGTTAACTTCAAGTTAACATTATACAAAAGTATCTAAATTGAGTTAAATTTTGCCCGAAGAACGATGCAAATTTTCGAATGAAGATTTTACTTTTTGTAACCTATACGCGATTTTAGTACGAACCTACAATAGCATGTACGTAATCGATAAGAATCGATGCACCACTCACGCACACGCTGCGACGTTGGCCGTTCACGAATATAGCCGGCTGAACCGGGTCTTTTTAACTACATGGAGGCTGGTATTTATATGTCTATCCAGTATAGATAATATATTGAAACGATAGATATACTGCTTATTTTATATTACATTAATGTGAACCAAACAATGATGTGAGCATCTTGGCAGTTAGGAGTTATTTTCTGATTTCTTATTTATGCATGGGTTTTAAAAGATGTGTTGTATTTTTATTTTTACATATTACTCTTATTTTTCAAAATTAACTTTTAATTTTAAAAGTTAATAAAAATATACGAGTAACTTTTAACTTAACTTAGCTTATATTATTTTCAATTAACTTAACTGAACGAGTTACAAAATATCGTTAACTATTGCCAAGCCTTGCTTTTGGAAGGATAAGTTAGACGCAGAAACGATATCTAGATCAGTTTTGGGAGAGAGGCGAGAGAAATTCCGTTGATTGAGTATAAAAAACGCACTGAAACACGAACTCTTGGAAAATACATGAATTGTGATACTTGGACACGTTAAACTGAAGTCGCAAACAACGCGCACTCAATTCGCAAAGCGATCCAGTTCGCCGCTTTGAAAGACAATACAGTTATTGGGGGAATAATTCCTAAGAAATATTTTTATATCATCAGCGAAAATTAGAAATTGACAATGATTTAGTACCGAAAAAATTGTTGTTTGTAAATTTCCATTTATAAAAAACGAGGCGATAGATGCCTTCCTTGATGTACACATGAAAGTATTACCGCGACGTACGGCTACACACTGAGCACGGTCAGATAAGTAACCGAGAGAGCAATGGCTCGCCAAAACTAGTGGGTTCCAAGATAGTCAATAGAGAAACACGGTTTATACGATCGAAAGTTTTGACGAAATCGAGATAGATTACATCCGCTTGAGAGCGTTTTTCTACAACAGAGGACACAAAAAAAAAAAAAAAAACACGAGGCGTGGAAGAAATGAAGTAGATAAGTTCTAGATTACCGTTTGACCAAGACATTTCTGGGAGGCTATAACCGCCGAAAAATATGAAATAGGAGTTTGTAGAAGCTTAGATTATGGACGAGACGGAACTTATATGAAGGTATCATAGATACCAGTCAACAGGGCAGCGTGAAGAAAGGTAAGAATCTGAGATAACAATATATATACACGTACGTAATGGGAAACCATAGTAAAACGTGTGAAAAAACGCATGTTGGACAAATCCATTTTGATAATTTTGTTATATTTCGAAAATAATAATTTTAGAGACTTAAAATTTGCATCAAGTATCCTATCAGATAGAATTTCAATGCCCCAGGTCATAAACATATATTTGTCACTCTCTATTTCTCTATAGTCTTTGTTTATCGAATAAAATATATATAAAAAAAAAAATAATAATCAATTTTAATTAGTTTTTTTAAAATATTTTTATTGGTTATTATACTTATTATTTTAAACAATCAATATAAAAATTAAATTTTTATAATTATAAAAAATAATTGAATGTACTGTAAGTAGTCAAGTGAACATTGTGTTTTGGCCACATATTGATTAAAATATAATTTTTTAGTTGTCTTTGACAGTTAATCTAATATACTATTGTAATATCATGTAAAAACATACAAGAGGACGTCTCACATCGAATAAAAGAGTTTTATATAGACTATGTAGTAGTGGCGAACTTAAGCGCGCCAACAAATTAGTAAATTTTAATGGTATGTGAAAAAAAAAGAACTCGTTAAAATTTTCTTTTATTACAAATATTTCTGTAGTTTTGAGCACCAATTAAAAATTGATAATAATAAAAAAATTATAATGTCAGCTCGTAATTGATAAAATAAAGAATTGAGTATGTATCTTTTGCTGACTTTTTTTTTTTTTACTATTCGTACCTATATTTTTTGAGACGTAAAAAATCATGAAGGTAAAGTATTATTTAATGTACAATTAAATGTTGTCGTCATGAAGTCAAATACAAAAAAGCACAGACAATACCATTTAATGGCCGATTTGTGGCGATATGATATGAATATAAAAATAAATATATTATAAATATAAAATGATCCTAAAGTATTCGCAAGAGTAGTATGAGTGATATGGCCACTACCATAATAGTCATCTTCAGTTTACAAATTAACATTAGGTACATTTGTGAATACCTAC
This sequence comes from Pemphigus obesinymphae, assembly GCA_025469235.1. Lineage (NCBI taxonomy): Eukaryota > Metazoa > Arthropoda > Insecta > Hemiptera > Aphididae > Pemphigus > Pemphigus obesinymphae. Next base: position 3,207 of record JAIPRL010007492.1, read on the forward strand.
TCTGAGTACATTTTCTTTTTTAAATTTATTTACATATATTGTTATTTTTTATAAAACATATATTTATTTTATTTATAGATACCTATATGCAAGTATATATTGATTTTTGTTTTATAAAAGTATTGCATTTTTTAAATTTATTAATTTTTTAATTATTAAACCATATGTGTTTACCATTTTTTACATTACCTAACTTACTTCGTGACACAATTTTATGATTAACTCAATTTCGTCTTAAGAGGTTTACACGTAATTATCGCGAGTACTGCCTGCCTTAGTTCGTTATTTTATTTATCTTTAAATCAAATGTTGGAAAATTATTAATTATTTTTCATTTAATTTATAATTTATTAGATTATAAGTTAGGTAAGTGCAATATGCAATTGTGATGTGCACGGCCAAAAATTATTATATATACATTTTATGGTTTAACATAGAAATAATAATTATGTTCCCGACTTGATTTTTGTTGTCAATATATAAATTGTACGCAAATGTGACATATTTCCAGTTATCTGCGCGTAAAGTTAAAATAAATATAACAATTTTCGAATAAATATCTATTATTTATATATAATATATAATATCTACTTATTTGATAGTTTTCAAATCGGCAAGTCTGTATATCTATAGTAAAAGCAAATATGTAAAATTATTTAATAATATATAATCGTTCTATGTATGAATTTTTCCAAAACGGTGTTTTAAATAATTCGTATATTATTTAAATGGTCTATCTTTTAAGCTTACATCGGTAGTCTTACGAGTTACGACCAATACCTATTAAGATATGTTTTAAAACGAAATAGTTCTATGTAATAAAAAGTTACACGTTTGTCAGTTATCACACGAATCGATAGAACTTTTTCGTTTTTAAAGATTACGTTAAATTAAAAAAAGTTCTACGTGAAAGAATACACAATTTTGTTTTAGAACGAAACAGTTGTGTGTATATCACTGATACGGTCAAATTTACGGGTAAACAAGAGTTTATCACAACGGAATAATTTTAATAATTTTCATAATAATGATTATAATACCTAATCTATTATTTACATCACTCCAATAATATTGTATAGGTATCACGAAATTTTATTCTGTGATGATCACGATTACGAACAAAAAAGTTCAATCGCGCATCAATCAATTAAATCTAACGCAATATGTATTGTTCTGGTTTTTGATTGATTATTAACTCTGTGTTACTATTCTGCTTTTATCTAACGATAATTACGATAAATTAGATGTTTTAACATTTATTCAATGCTGGGCATAAACGAATTAATAAGTTAATGGTTAAGTTAAAAGTTAAGTTAATTTTAACTTTTAACTTAACTTTTTATATTTGATTTTTGTCAATGTAACTTATTAACTTAACTTATTTTTGGCTATATTAACTTTTAATTAACGAGTTATTTTTAATTAAAACTCAGTTAAGTCAATTTTTAAATAATTGATACATTTTGATTTCATATTGTGTCTATCGTCAAAATGGTTGAATAAAAATAAAGTTATTTTTGTCGTTTCTAATAATTCTCATGCTATAAGAATTATTTATTTCCCGAAAATATAAATAAAACAAAAATAACTATGTATTATATTTACATAATAATCTCAACATAATATATAATTGTGGAAAATATTAGATTTCCCACCAATAATGAATATTTAGGCAGGTACTAATTTGCAATGAGCAATTTCCATTTGTTAGTATTTTAAAGAAAATAGTAAGTACCTATCTACTAATCAAACATTTTTATGAACCTATTTGTTGTTAATTTTAATAATAATTATTATAAACACATTGTTTTATTTTCAATAATATTATGTTAATGATTATTATACATTTTAAAATATTTAAACTTAAAAATAACAGTATTTCCAAAAAAATGATAGATACTTAATTATACCTGTATATCTCAAATGTTCTAATATTGACTCATAAAAAAAAATAAGTTATTTTTTTATCTTAACTTAACTTAATCGTTAAGAAAAAAAACAACAATCAACTTTAAACTTTTACTATTTTTTCTATTAACTTAACTTAACCGAGTTTAAAAAAAAAAAAAAACATTAATTTGCCCAGCATTGCATTTATTTATATTATTTTGTTCTCTAAAAGAATGCACTAATAAAAAAAATCAAACATCAACACAACATTAAAAACGAACTTTTTTCGTTCTCGGCCCACGTACAATATAATTTATATAAATAGTAATAATAATAACAATAATAATTTATACATATTTCTGCATGAAAAATCAGTAGATACCTAATTAAAGTTATCGTTTGTTTGATACTAATTGTATTTCGATATATTCAACACGCACAGTGGGTCAATGGATTAAGAAAAACGATTTACTTTATTTTTATGAAAACGCATTAGCCATTAAGTACGCACTCTAAAGTCTAAACGCCAAAACTATAAGCTTCATATAGTGCGTTTCGGCGTAAATTGGTTCATATAAGATGAAATTCAAGTACGAAAAAATACCAACAAGAAACAACGTCATATCATGTAGTGAGCGTTAGATTTCCAGATTTGTATACGCTTCCGGAGAATATTTGAAACGAATCGGTTTTTGGTTGTGGATGATTAAGAACGGAATAACAATAACGGATCTTACGACCGAACGCATAGGGCACGTATATAAGGGTTCTAAACTTCGTATCTAAACTGGAAAACTAATATTGATTTAAAGTTAGAAACGATTCAATATACTGTTCTCTTGTAAATTTATCAAAAAAAAAAAAAAGATAAAAAGAAAATAAATGGACGGTGCCCGGGTAAACGGGAATAATAGTACAGAAATACTACTTTCGGGAAATTAACGACACTGTCGAAATCACCCAAAAGTCAAAATTTTTTTATCTCGATATTTTTCCTAACGAACCTACAATGTTTATTATGGTTTTTGTGCATATTAGATTATTAAAATGTACAAAAATTTGCAACAATGAAAAAAATGTTTTTTTTTAAACCGACTTATTCCCTTTTACTACCCTTGCGGGTGTACGATATAATGTTATACGTACTATTGTGGGTAGCGTAAAAAAAAACGAAAAAAAACGAAAAAAACGAAAAACAATTACCTTAATTGGTTTTATCCTCAACTCCGTCAAATTGGTATATGCGCAAATTTATTTTGCGTTTATATATATGTGTTGTACCTATACGTTTACAGCGCGCTACACTATACATAATGAACCCGCGAAAATATTTTCGAACCAAAACCGACTATAAGAGAGAACAGGTATTGAAAATTGGGATTAAATCAAGTTATTATGTAAAATAATTTATGCAGACCGGTGGGAAGTGGAGGGGTCAGGATTATTATACGTTGTCTATAATATAATAGTCATACTTGCAGTTTTTCATTGTTTTTTTGTTTTTTTGTTTTTTCATTTATTGAGAAACAAAAACATTTTCGCGAGGATAAATATCTATATAAAATGTGGATGATGTTATACGATTGGGGGGCGTATCTTAGGACTTGTGAGAACTCAATAGACATAATATAATACATTGCAGCGCATTCATTTAGTGTAAGTACCTATACAATAATTATTATAGGCAAGCCTCGGCGAGTTAACGATATTTTTGAACTCGTTGAGTTGAGTTATTTGAAAATAATATAAGCTAAAATAAGTGTTAAAAGTTACTCGTATACTTTTTTTATTGACTTTTAAAGTAAAAAGTTAACGTTGAAAAAAAAAAGTAACTCAACTCAGTCGAGAGTTAAAATTTCCTGATTAGGAAAAAAAGTCGATTATATCGTGAAAAGGATATGGTTATTCTTTACGCTCAAAAAAACTACTGGGCACTTCTTCTGCGTGAAAAAGCGTATACATGTAAAAATAAAAATACGACACGTCGTTTTAAAACCCGTGCAACAATAAGAAATCAGAAAATAACTTCTAACTGCCAAGACGCCTACATTATTGTTTGATTCACACTGATGTAGTGTAAAATAAGCAGTACCCATATGGATGGACATAAATACTAGCCTCCGTATGTAAAGACCGGGCTCAGCCCAATATTCGTGAACGGCCAACGTATACATCGATTATTATTAACGAACATGCTATTCCGGGTACCTACCAAAATTACCAAAAAGTAAAATCCCATTAAAAAATTTGCATTGTTCTTCGAGCAAAATTTCACTCGATTTAGATACTTTTGTATAAAGTTAACTTGAAGTCAACACGTTCTATTTTAATAGAAAAAAAAAAAAAAGTAACTTATTGAGTTAAAAGTCAATCTGAAAAAAAAGTAACGCGTTAATAGTAACTTAATTAAAATTAACTTACATTTTTAACTTAATTTTAACTTTTATACAGGTTATAGTGAAAAGTTCTAGTTTCGAAATATTACGCTGTTTGATGTCCGTCGTCAATTCACATTATTCGTTGGGAAATTTAGCGTACATTATTGGTTACACGGTGCAGCTAATATAATGAGTGTTATATAAATATACACAATAAGCCGGATAAAAAAAAAAAATAAAAATTTTAACCGCCTGCAGAATTAATAATAACCGGTTTTTTTTAATATACGACATTATTTTTATAACGCAATACATAATTATCGTAAGATTTTAATATAAAGTCAATATTTTCAAAACAATTTGAATAAAAAAAAAAAATAATAATAATAATAAATAAAATCTGGTTTTTCTGCACTATAAGTTATATGTTACTACAAATCGTAAGAATACACTGTATTCGGAATAGGTACTGCCTAATTCTGAACGTATATGTATTTAGTTTTTGCGGAAATGAGTTCTGGGCGCTCCATTATTGGCCACTAAGTCACGAGATACAATAAGGCAATATATAGCCATTTACATTAATATTATGTATGCTAGACGATTAAATATATTTTTTTCTTCCATTCCATTATTTTGGTCCTATCATTTGTAACGACCGATAACGTTTTATCCGTATCCTTCAACTCCCGTGAAATTTGCGGTGTCCGAAGCTTTTTTGAAAATTTAAATTTAAATTGAAAAAAAAAAAAAAAAGGGAGATATTTGAGTATAAAAATCTTAAAATCACACCACCAATGTTCATTACGACATCACCTTGCCCACATTACCGAATACAGGCCATTTCACTTCGATCGTTTGAAACTAGCTGCAGGTTGAATACTGTTTTACAATCAACAGTTCGCCGAAAACATGGAGTTTCAATTCGATTTGAGTCCGATTGCCCGCGAACAGATCGTCAAAATCGACAATACGCTGTTGCCCGTCGGCTACCAACATCCGGACGATTCAGAATTGCAATTTTCGATTATTTCTAAAATTGTGGATAAAATGGGTCAAGCTTCAGGTGTTGCTCAGGAACTAAAATCTCCGATTACTTCAGCCGATAAACCGATGCGGTCAGATCACATACTTTACTTAATGACAGAACAAACTTCACAAGGACATTTTGTTGTGGTCGGTTCGTTAGAAATGGGCTGGAAAAAATTGTATCTGTATAATAAAAAAGGATTACAAACAGAAGCAATGGTATACTGTTTACTTGATTTTTACATACATATGAGACTAGACAGCGCAATGGATATGGAATAAAACTAATGGAATATATGTGTTGAAGGATAATCGAATTCAAGCGAAGCAACTGGCTGTCCACCAACCTACAAATAAACTTCTTCAATTTTTATGGTAATATTTTGATTTATCCAAATTAGTTAATCAAGGAAATAATTTTGTGATTTTTGAAGAATTTTTCGAAAATGATGGTGCCGTTGAAAATGAATCTGGTAATGATCGTTCAAGTGGATATAAAAGACAAGCAACATTTGGACGTCATGGAGCTTCTAGGCAACAATATTGCATGGCTAATATACTATACGGAGGACAAGCAACAAAACCCCAAAATCGAAATCATTGTGATAATGGTTTTGAACATCGAAATAAAGAAATTGAACAGCAGCAGAAGAATGAACATCATGTTGAAGTACAACAACATCATGTTGATATGCAACATCATGTTTCAGATGAAAGTGATGGACAAAAAGGAAATCATGCACATCCAAAATTAGATCTCAAGAATTTTCACGCTCAATTATGAAAATTCTATTGTAGATGTACCGTTGTTCATAAATCGACACAACAAATAATAATATTAATTCACAAATATTGAAATATCATTTTTATAAAGATTAATAATTAATAATTCATTAATACATTTGAAATAAATTATATTTTAATAAAAAATAGTACTTATTAGAAATTTGAAAAAAAAAAAGTTGCAATGGACTAATGAAGGAATCGGCCAATTATTCGCATATTTGTCGTTGCATTATTGAGTTGCATATATATATATATATCGTTATCTGAATTGCATTTTTTTTTTTTTTTTTTACGCTAACAAACGATATAAAAAAATAGGTACTTAAACATAAATGCAATGGCGATATATATATATAGCGATAAATAAAATATATGGCCGTATAATATATTCATTTATTCACGACTGCAGAATCGACATATTATTTATTGTCCGTGTACGTCCAGAGGACTACGTCGTATTGCGTTCGGACGAAGGACATTAGCATTAATTGAAAAATAAAGTTTTTTGTTTGATATATACACACGGACGGCATCATAATATGCTATTTTATTTATACTTACAAACGGGTTTTTGATTTTAATAACAAAATGGAATTATATACCTTATAATATATATTATATAATACCTGTACCTATACGTTTAAAAACAAATGTTTATGTCTATATACATTAATATCATCAATACGTGTCTGCTATACCAATATAAACATTACCTACATAATTATACCACTGGAATAATTTTAAATATAATTTGTGAAAAAAAAAAAAAAAAAAAAAATGTTTATATTTCTTTTACGATGTGTTTGGGTTTTTTTTTTTTTTGTATTTTTATACAGCGAGAACAGAAGTTCGTGTAAAAAATATATTACTCGTAACACATAAACGGTACTTTGAAGTAGGTAATTGTTTTTGTAGGGAAAAGGCCCACGAAAAACAAAAAAAAAAAAAAAAACGAAAGAGTTTAACTTTCAATATAAGTACACCGATTTTTGTAAAAAAAAAAAAAACACTAAAAACTAACGATCGCTATTTTAATATGTATTGTTCTTCGTATCTGTCGTATCTTCTCATTTCTAATGTACGAATTACATCTGCGGTCCATTTATATTATTTGTTGAATGTACTCTATAAACGCGGGAACAACAATATTTCATCGTGACTAAGAAAAAAAATCACGTTATTATAGGCATAAAATGTTTGTTATTCTACAATAATGAAGGTGAAGTATAATTTTCAATCGACAGTAGTGTATAAGTTATATATTTTTACTCTGATTATGTACATACCTATCCATATCAAATTTAAGTAATTTAGGTAAGTTTTTTTATATTATTTTGTTACGAAATTTCGAGTGAATGCGAAGATGTGGGAAGTGGCCACGTAGCCCTTGATTAAAGTTGTTAATAATATAAGATATTCTAATTTTCGTTTATTTAATACCGCATTATACCATATAAAACCATGTATAGTATCTTGAATAATCGGAAACTGATCAATGAATGTAATTTATAGAAGTGATTTTCTCAGGGTCCCGTGTTATACATGATTGTCAATGGGACGTTTATTATCCCGTTTCAGTAGGTCGGTGCTGTATTTTTATAATTTGTAGAAAAATAAATTTTTTTTTACTTATTTTCTATTTTTCAAGGAGATTTCTTAATTTTTGTGGGAAATTTTACGCTAATCACCTTTTTTACCCCATCCTATTCTAAATATTGTTACTCAATTTAACTTTAAATACAAATAGACACTAACCAAAGACAAATACACTGAACCAAATATATCTGTGATTTCAATAAAAAAAAATATAGATTAATTTAATAATATGGTTGTAATATATACGTCCAATAAAATGTTTGTCGATTTAGAAATAAAATATTTAATAATTTAACAGTAAAATAACAAAACGTATTATTGATATAACAATATATTTTATCAATGTCTTGGATAAAATTGTCTAATTGAATACAAATTTATTTGAATTAACAAATATTTTGTTAATTCAATTATAAATATTTTGTGTTTCTTTCTTTCTTCTTCTTCGTAGAACACGCGCCCATTTGTTAATCAAAATAGTCAATTTAATAACATATTTTATTACGCTAATAGAATCTGTATTAATTTTACAAATTAATTTTATTTTTATTTTTACCGAATACTGAAAAATAGCTGTTGCCGGTAACACAATCGAAAATACGTATAGGAAATACAATATTGACGAGAAGCTGTAGTTAGCTTACTAATTTGAAGAGAATAAAAACGAGTAATCCGGAAAATTTGTAAAACAGTTTCCAATCCGTTACTCGAAATCCGAAAACATTTAAACCGTTTTCGGACCCGGTGTTCCGGGTAATTTTTTCTCACAAGGCGGTAAAATTTCCTAGCATAATTGATGATTTGTACCCCTCCGCCATAAAATTTATCTAGGAGGGGCGTTATTATTTAAATTAAAATTGCCGTACAAATTGCTTGTCGTTACAGGTGATTTTTATCCCCCCCCCCTAATAACTGAACTAAAATTTTGTGTTTGAATATTTTTACTCAAATGTTTAATATAAAATTTAAAAGTTCTAAATATTTCAAATATTTATAAATACTTGTATAACATACATTGTAATATGGACAAAAGGGAACTAACAGTTCAGATAGGGTATATAATATGCTTGTATATATGCGCGGGAAAGAAATTTTAGTTTTTGGGTGGAATGCAGCCCCTGACTGAAGTAGCTCATTTTTAATACGAATACAAAAAAATTAATTGGAATACATTTTATTATATTTGGGAGCCACATGAGTAGGGCCGCCCGGGTGTTGATGATTTTGCCGTTTTTTTTTTCAAATGCTTTCCTAGCTTAAAATACGATTCAATAACATACGAATATAAATAATCCAATTAACTAACTTTCATTTTGCATTTTTTGACATTTCAACGTAATTTCTTCTAATTATAAGGTAATTTTTTAATTATTTTTCAATAATCAACAGAAAAATCACTAGTATAGGCACTATTATTATTACTTTTTTATTAATTTACTTTATTTTTTTATTTATTTTTTTGTTATTATTGTATTTTTTTTATTTACAATTTAACATTTGTGCGTACATTTTAGTTTTAGAAATTATACAATAAGAAATATAAAATGCGTTGTATAAATATAATAGGTACATATATACCTATAGGTACCTAATATAATATAAAATATAAGTAATTTAAACAATTTTAAACGTTTTTGTACCTACGTTTTTATAGATTACAAATTAAATCCTTTTTAAGGGCAGTTTTACTGATTTTTAGAGGATATATTTTGTGATTTTAGATCACAAATGCTTTTTTAGGATCTTTTTATGGGTTTTTTTACTTTACCTGAGGGAGGTATAAATCGCCTGAAATGTAATAATAGATAATAATTTGAATAGGAACTTTTTAAATTTTTAAATATTTGTTGTATATTATTTTATACACCTATCTATTGTATTAAGATATTTTTGGGTACATATGAATAAATATGTTAGAGAATATATTCAAGGATGCGAAGCCTGTCAAAAAGTAAATCCTGCTTCATTATAAATCGTACCAGAATTAAAATCCGTCCAGTCTCAAAATGGGGTATTACACATATTCATATAGTATACCTAATTATTTCATTGATTTTATTCCTTCTTCTGTTATTATATAAAATATTTGTAAAATTAAAATGTTTGTTTATTAAAATATTATATGTTATTATGATTTTAACCCCTACTCCATCGGTAAAATTTTATGAGAGGTCAAAATCGCCTAGGCTCGAAACCCGAAAAAATGTACCCTTTTTTACCACCCTGCTTTTTTGTAACCATAACCAGTTTGCAATTTTAACATGTTAGTGATCAGTTATCCCTCGTAATAATGAAAGCGTTAGCCGTTAAAAGGACGCCGCACTGAATACTTTCAACGCCAAATACAATATGTTTACGCAAAACAAATTAAATGGATTTTTTAAAAATAATTTTAGAGTTTTAACACTTATTATAAAATTAATAGAAAACAACATTTTGGAGATAATCTCATCGATGATTTTTCAAATAATATGTTCAAAAAAAGTTACAGTGTCTTAAAAATGAAGGGAAAAATTGTATTTTGTATATTCAATAACGAGTTTAATATTTAGAAAATTGTAAATCTTCAATGAGGTTATATCTGAAATATTGTTATCTACAAATTTTATAATAGGTGTTATAACTCTAAAATCACTTTAAAAAGCCATTTTATTTATTTTCTGTAAACGTATTTTTAAATAAATATCGTGATTATATGGCAATAAAAAAATAGCACTGACACAGGACTATTCTTAATTACTTTTAAATTATATTGAAATATTCTTTGATTGTTAGATTATTATTTTTCTTAAAATATCTAAAAAATTGCCTATACAAAACTCTAAAAAATGGGGTGTGCAACGTCCTCTTAACAATTTTCTTGTTTGAACAATGATTCTTATCAAATCAATATTATTTCTATTTCTATTTTTAATAATTGTATACACCGTAAAATAATACCTTGTATAATACAAACTCATATCTCTAACACTGATAGTTAATCAAAGTCTTCAGGAATGCATATTTGTGTTGTCTACACATTTGCGTCCCTTTTCTAAGTTTTTCCAGTTCAACCAATGAGGATTGCATATTATTATTAAAATAATCGTTTACTATTCTACTATTCATATTTTACTAATTTTTAAAGAAATAGTCCAATTTATTAATTCAATGATTTATCGACACTTTTAAATTCCAAATCATAACGTAGGTAATATACTTGTATCGATGTAGACAATGATGAAATGTTCCATTTGTTCCCCTCTCAAATGACACCACTGCATTCGTATAACAATTTCCCTTAAAACCATTGAAAATGCGGCTTTAGTATTACTGTGCCCCTGACACACGCCGTCTTGCCTGGGCCTGAGCCTGAGGCCAGGGTCTTGCCTGAGCTACGGCTCATACGAGGGACGAAAAAACGATACATCATTTTGTTTCTAGAAATTTTTCCATCTTTCTAATGACTCGGCTAACAGAAACTTGGCGATAAATTTCAACATTAAAAACTGTAAAGTATCTATAACTCTATTATATGTTTGGTATGAAGAAGGAAATCCGATTTATTACTAAAATTATCAAATCCCTAACAGCTGCACATAGATCCTCCCAGGGTGATCTTCGGACGGCCCATTGTGGACCGTGTTCACAAGACTGTCCGCCAGGAACCAATTAAAATAATAACATTTTCAAAAATTACAAAAATTAAAAAAAAAAAAAAATCAATCCACGGTTGATGGTAAGCCCGGAGTCTAGGGGCAGACGCCGTTGGATTACACCTCCCCCCACCCCTATGGCTGCAGACGATCGAAAACGCAAAACGATTTTCTGCTTCTAAACTGGCGATCGATCTGCTAACCTCGTGACGGGAAACGTTTTTCAATAATAGCCAGACGATGTCTTACGCATTATTTTAACATTAATACTTATTTAGTTTTAATTGCCAAGTGGACGGGTATAGTTAATTACTATTTTTGCATTTCACAATAACTTACGTAATAAAGGTGAGAATAATGTATTGATATATAGAGTAAAAATCACACATTTATTTAGGCATGGGTACATATTAACACTTGTTTCGCATAATTATTCATTGTTTATACACAAATATTTATTAATTGGGTTTATAATGAAATTCGGTTTCAAATATTATGGAATTACATACTAAGATATTTTATAAAACGAGTTTCTCCCGAATCCAGTCGACGAAAGAAGGTACCAGAGTGTACACTCCGGGTTTGTTTGGTATGCCGCATTCAGTCGGTCCGTACGAAACTATGCCCATCACGTAGTACTGAGGTTGTTTGGCCAACATTAAGGGACCTCCGGAATCACCCTGAAAGCATTATACAGAGTAAACACATTGGCAGGCGGTGAAACGAAATAATGAGTTAAACGTGATACCCGGCAAGAATCTTTTTTCCCTTCGAGATATCCAGCGCACAGCACCGTGTTATCGATCACCGCGGTCTTTTCTTCGGCATACGCCATCTTACATCTCCCGTTATGCACTAACGGAAGATCGACTTCCATTAACTTCGTGTTGGGCGGATAAACTGAAAAATAGAAACGTATTTAAATTACACGGGTATAATATAATATAATATGTGTGTTTGTGCTACGTGAACTTATGTGATTATTATACTTTGTATAAGAAATTCCATTATACAGGCGTTCCGGTGCATTTTTATACGGGTCAGGAAAATACAACGATTTTCAATAGGGTCTATTTTTGTCAACGATAATATTATTTAAGCCAGGGAGTCAAAACGGGTTTGAACCCGGGGTGAAAACCCGTGTAACCCGCAAAATATTAAAACCGTGTTAAAGCCGAAACCCGTAACCCGGAAAAAGTGATACACGTTTTTTAAACCCGTACCCGG